>BJBW01001616.1:0-68043 GCA_004320125.1 Scolopax mira | reverse complement strand
GTGCTCCGAAACCGGTTTGGCTGAGTGCTCCCCTACACATCCTAAGCTTTCTTCCTCCCTCCAATGAAACTAGAAACATAATATTCATGCCGTAAGCTTAGGTCATGTACATTTTGTTGAACACCACTGGAAGCCCTGACACACAATTTTGGAGGCTGGAAGGGTGTTCTGAAGAAGGATTGCTCCTTGCTTCCCTGTTTTCGAACTGCAGATATCCAGTTCTGGCCATAATGTGAGGTGAGACCCCGTGCCAGATGTTCAAGAGCCGTGTTGGGATATTATGTTATACTTGGTTACTGTGCATATACTGTATATACAGTATTGCCATTGCTGGTAACAGGCTATAATCTTAGTAACCTTTAGTAGCAGTTTACTACCAGACTTGTTTCTTGTTTTTCTGGAACTTTATGAAGTTTACATACAAGTTTACAGCTTGTTCCACCCGATTTAGATGTAACAGCAATTTTTCTGATTGACCAGGTACCAATTTGTTCTACTTTTGTTTAGCTTTGTTTTATCACTCTGTCATAATTATGTAGTGTATAGAAATACAGGTTTGATATGACAGCAATGAAGACAGAGATGTGGAGATAAAGGATTTTGTGTAGAGGACTACAGGCATGGGATGATAAAAGACAGGGTGCAACAGTGACAATGGAGATGCCACAGCTGTGTGCTCTTCCCCTGAGCTCCCTATGGAGGTCCCAGAGGCAAGCCAAGCACTGTGGGGGAAAGCATGAGAGTGTCTGGCTTTATGCTGTAATCACAAATCAAACAGCTGTAGTCCCATAATCTGGTCTGAAAGAACTTAGCTTGTCTCTGTGAGATATCTGCATTAATGTCTCTGTTCTCTGTCATATTGCTGCTTACAGTTGCCTGAAGTGGGTTTAAAATACAAATTAACTGACAATATGTAATGTGGAAGTTTTACTCTCAGCTAGAAAGGTTCAGAAGGCTCCTCAGTGTGTGGAATAAATCTCAACAGGGAGAAGGTTAGGTGTTTGCCAATCTTTAAAGGGCTGTCAAAATGTTGAGCTTTGGAAGAAAGTAAAGAAGGAAGGAAAGAAAGAAAGAGAGGGAGAAGGAAGGGAAGGAAGGAAATAACTATTATCCTGTCAAGAGATGAGAACCCTGGAAAATGGGTTTGCCTTCATCTGAGACTGGAAATCCAAATGCCAGGAGTTTAAAGCAGATCCACTGAATAAGCTTTATGTCTCTATGGATGCTAGTAGTGAGGCTATTCCCAACAAGCAGAAGATGCAGCAGTGTGACTGTATTTGATATAGAGTAGATAAACTTGAATAGAGCAAGGAACATAGATATAACGTTGTAATTTAACTGTGGCACCATCGGTCACTTACGGAAGTGGGTAAGACTGAGAAGACAGTGAGGTGAACCTGAAGAGCTGATCTCTGGGGTTGGATGGTTGCATTGGAACCCTGCAGAACGCATTGTGTTTGAGGAGTGTCGCGGTTTGTCCTCAAACGGCAACAAAGGACCACGTGGCAGCCGCTCACACAGAACAGTGTCCCCACCAGCGGCGTGTCCGGGAGGGGAAAATCGAAAGAAAAAGACAAAACTCCTGGGTTGAGACAAAGGCAATTTAACAGAACAGCAAAGGGCGCAAGAAACAACGACAATAACACGGACAGAGGAATATACAACCGCGATTACGATACTGCCACTTGCCGACGCACCCGGAACGCACCAGACTGCACTGCTCTCCCTGCTCCTACTGCCCCGGGGCGACTTCCTCCTCTTCCCTCACTTCCTGTCCCTCCCCTTCCCCGGCTATCTCGGGGCCATCCCCCTGGGCATGGCTCAAATGGGAGCCTTGCTAGGTCCTGGGAACAATTAACCCTTTCCCCACCAGACCCAGTACGAGGAATTAGTGAACTTGAACAGGCCATGTCTTGTAGTTAAGGCTTGAACAGACTAGCCTGTACACTAGCTTGAGTAGCTGCTGTGTGGGAACCTGCAGCAATGCCCTGCGCTGTGCCGTACTGTGCATGGGTGGGTGCTCTGACAGAGATAATATCCCAGGCTATTTTTTTATTAGGAATTTTTTTAGGAATTTTTTTATTAGCTCAACAGTTGAATAATATAATCCATAAGTTATAAAATCTTTGAGAAAGGTAAACTCTATGTGGATCAAAGGGTATTGATCCTGACCAGACAGCCATTGTATGTCAAGAAGGTAGTGATCCACAATACAGTTAACCTGAGCACACCCAGGTCTGTGCTATGCTGCACATGCAGTGTGGTCTTCATGTTTGTGTTGTGCTGCACAATTCCTTGCCTGCAGGATAAACTCACCCAGGTCAATGTAACTGCAGGCAGCTCCCACAATGTATCAGTGATTGCTATACTTTAAAATGGCCTTGCCGTTATCTACCAGAGGGGCAAGAGGTTCTCATGAGAACTTCCTTTACAAATAGAATTGTTTTCTTTAAGAAAATAATGCAATATCTCAAATGACCAAAAAGATACAAACTTCTCTCTATGGATGGGAACTGTGCAGTATGCTGCACCAGATGCTGCAAAGATTTGAGTTTCTCCAAACATGTAGAAACATGAGATTTACTCACTACATTTAGTCCTCTTTTTAATTCTATCTTATTGAAGCAGCTATTTTATTACACCATTTTTTGGTTGGGCATTTCTTATTGAGATCTAGGAAAAGTCCTGCACCATCTCTGCCCCTCTCACCCCAGGCAGAACAGATGGCATTGTTCAGGCAGCTGTGAGCTCTGCATGGTGTCCTAAGTGATCAACACATGGGAAAAAGAAATACAAGTGAATTTAGGAACTATAGGTCATGATATACCCAGCTCACCCCTTCCTGAATGCACAAGGATTATCTCAAGATGGAAGCCCCAACATATTCCTGTTCCTTCATTGTAAAAGTGGTAAGCAGGCTTCCTAGGGATACAGACAGTACTTTTCAGAAGAGTTTTGGAGTACATTAAGGGGAAGGCAGAAATTTAACTTTCGTGATGATAAATACTTAAGTAGGGAAAGTGCTGTGGAAGGGGTAGTGTCAAGTTAAAGGGCTCTTATGAAGCCTTTCTATTGTTTTCCAGAAGCAGTTGGGACTTGCGGGACATAAGAAAACACTTTTCCTTTGAAAATTTACCTCAGGAGTATGTGATGATGTTAGCTGAGCATCTGACCAGCCATCTGCCAAATCTTGTCAGCATCTTTTCAGTTAAGTGTGCATATATATATGCACAGCAATACAAGTTTGGAAAAGAGTAGTTGGAGAACTGCCTGTCAGAAAAGAACCTGGGGGTGTTGGTCAACTGTCTGCTGAACATGAGCCAACAGTGTGCTCAGGTGGCCAAGAAGGCCAACAGCATCCTGGCCTGTATCAGGAACAGTGTGGTGAATAGTACTCAGCACTGATGAGACCCCAGCCCTGTGTCCCTTAGCACAAAATGGGTATTGAGGTGCTGGAATGTGCAGAAAAGGGCAATGAAGCTGGTGAGGGATCTGGAGTGTAAGTCTTATGAGGAGTGGCTGAAGGAGCTGGGGTCGTTTAGCCTAGACAAAAGGAGGCTGAGGGGAGACCTTATTACTCTCTACAACTGCGTGAAAGGAGGCTGTAAAGAGATGGGAGTTAGCCTCTTCTACCAAGTAACAGAGGTCAAGAGGAAATGGCCTCAAGTTGTGCCAGGGGAGGTTCAGATTGGATATTAGGAGAAATTTTTACACTGAAAGGGTTATTAAGCATTGGGGTGGGCTGCCCAGGGAAGTGGTTGAGCACCATCCCTTGGAGGTATTTAAAAGATCAGCTGACACAGCACTTAGTGACGTTTAGTGATGTTTTTTTGTCAGAGTTTGGTTGATGGTTGGACTAGATATTCTTAAAGGTCACTTCTAACCTAGACAATTCTATGATTCTATGTGTGTAGAGGCATGCACATAAGCACACACACACTCATACACATGTATTGCTTTCTGAAAAAAAAAATTTGGAAAGTCATTCAGCTAGCTGAGTGCAGGTGCATACAACAGGTTTTGGTATAGAAATTACTTCTCTGCTCCTTAGTCCTCTATGTGCAAATGAATTTGCATTAGTAACTAAACAAGAACCATCCGTTAGAATGCTGTTCCTCTTGGCACATGCTCATGAGTCTCATAAAAACTCATGCCTGAGTCTTCAGCAGAGGGAGGATCTCTATAAAGTCTTACGCTATAAGCAGCAAGCTTTACTTGTTAGTCCTGCAGTTTGGGGATACTGTGGAAGATTTTCTTCTTTTTCCCCCAGTGACAAAGAAGTTGCTACTGTGATTTCATTTATTCCCATATTCATTTATGCTGCTATCATAGCCTGGGAATCCTACAGAGTAACAGGTATTACATTCCTGGGCCTATAAATTCTGCTTTGTAGTCTAGCTATCCCCCTCCAATCATTTAATCTTGCTTTGTGCCTGATTCTTTTGGAGATCTAATCCTCATGGTGTCTCACTGCAAGTTTATATCAATAAAAAAAGTAAGGCTAGGGAAAATGTAGGCCCATGGATGGGTGGATGGCTCGGTGATGGAAGAAACAGAAAAGGTGGAGCTGCTGCATACCTTTGCTTCGGTCTTCACTGCCAAAGCTGCCCCTCAATGAATCCCAGACCCTGGAGACAAGGGGGGTGCTCTGGAGAGAGGAAGAATTTCCCTCTGTTGGGCAGGATTAGGTTAGAGACCACTTGGACAAGCTAGACATCCATAAGCCTATGGCTCTGATGGGGTACACCCATGCATGCCGAGAGAACTGGCAGATGTTATTGCTGAGCCTCTCTCCATCATTTCTCTCATAGACTTGGAAAACAGGAGAAGTGCCTGAGGACTGGAGAAAGGCAAATATCACACCAATCTACAAAAAGAGCAAGAAGAAGGACCCAGGGAACTACAGGCCAATTAGTCTCACCTCTGTCCCAGAGAAAATAATGGAATGACATGTTCTGGATGTCATCTCCAAACACATTGAAGATAAAAATGTTATTAGAAGTGGTCAACATGGATTTACCAAGCATAAGTCATGCTTGACCAATATGATAGCCTTCTATGATGTTATAACTAGGTGGGTGGATAAGAGGAGAGCACCAGATGTCATCTACCTTAAGTTCAGCAAGGCTTTTGACACAGTTTCCCCAACATCCTCATTAGAAAATTAAGAAAATGTGGGCTAGATGAGGGGTAGTGAGGTGGATTGAGTCCTGGCTGTGTGACAGGACTCAGAGGGTTCTAATTAATGGAGTAGGGTCAAGTTGGAGGCCTGTAACCAGTGGTGCCCCCCAGGGGTCAATACTCAGCCTAGTCCTGTTCAACATATTCATCAATGACTTGGACAAGGGGACAGAGTGTATCCTCAGCCAGTTCATTGATGATGAGGAGGAGGCTGATGATGAGGAAGGTCTGGCTGACAGTCAAGAGGGCTGTGTCACCATCCAGCTTGACCTAATGAGGTTCAACAAGGGCAAATGTAAGGTCCTGCACCTGGGGACGAAGAAACCCAGGCACCAATATAGGTTAGGGGTGGATATTCTGGCAAGTACTTCTGAGGAAAAGGATCTGTGAGTTCTGGTGTATGGCAGCCTCTCCATGAGCCAGCAATGTGCCCTTGTTGCCAAGAGGGACAATGGAATCCTGGGACGCACAGGGAGAAGTGTGGCCAGCAGGTCAATGGAGGTCATTATCCCCCTCTCCTCTGCACTGGTGAGGCCACAACTGGAATACTGCATCCAGTTATGGGATGCTCAGTTCAAGAGGGAGAGTCCAGCGTAGGGCAATGAAGATGATTAAAGGATTGGAGCACCTCCCTTATGAGGAAAGGCTGAGAGAGCTCTTTAGCCTGGAGAAGAGAAGGCTGAGGGGAGACTTTATCTATGTTTACTAGTGGGTTGAAGGATATTGGAGACAGAATTTTTTCAGTGGTGTCCAGCGATAGGACAAAGGGGCAACAGGCTCAAGCTGGATCATAGGAAGTTCTATTCAAATATGAGGAAAAACTTCCTTATGGTATGGGTGACAGAGTCCCTTTCTCTGGAAATTTTCCAGACCTACATGGATGCAATCCTGAGTAATGTGCTCTAGGCAATCCTGGTTTAGCAGGGGAGTTGGACTAGATGATCTCTAGAGGTCCCTTCCAACTCTGTCAAATCTGTGAAATCATGCTGCCAGCCAAAACTAGGCTGGGTGCTCTGTTCTTTCTAATGTTGTCTGAAATCAGTGAAGCAGAAGAGATTTTGGGGATGGGGATAAGTGAAAGTGGGAAGGCAAAGAAGATGTCATCATGGTAGCTGTTTCCCAGCATGACTTTCAAGTAGCCTTGAAGCAGGGACAGAAATAGAAATGTTGTATAACAGGACAGAGCTGGTTTCAGTGTTGAAGAAGAACCATTGTGCCCCTTCATCACAATGAGCTCAAACAGAAAATGATCCATTAAACCTGTCTCTCCCCTCTTGGACTGTGACACACCCAGCAGATATTGAGAAATGACAGAGGCAGAGGAAAACATTGACTTTCCCTATGCATCATTCTCAGGGCTGATTCTCTGGGCGGCTGCAGTTAATGCTCTGCAGGCTGTTATATTAGTCACTCAGCTGGGGACTGATACCTTGACCAGGATCAACACCCACTCAGGAATTCCTAGTGGGTGACCTGCTATAATTCTCCATCTGCTGCTAAGGAGAAGCAAAATAAACCCACGTGGAAACATCCCAAATAATTATGTTGCTTCACAACCTGTTTTGAGTGGGATATATTAGCAATTATATTCAGTTGTGAAAATGGGGTATTACCTGACAGTTGGAGGCTGAATTCTTATTCCTTTGAAGCGGCTTACTGCTTTTAAGCCCAGATGTTTAGTAGATTCACTGCCAACAGGGAACAGTAATTTAGGGGCCTCAATGTTATATCAGGCCTGAAATGGTCTATTCAGTTTGCCAGTGATAAGGGAGAACTGATGACAGAGAGATATCCTACCTTCTACTCTGTGGTTACTGATTTCACATGTTTTACAGTTTAACAGGAATTATTCCCATCCTGGGCAGGATATTCCCATAAAAATTTATGTAATTTAACCATGACTAGTTCCTTGGTCATATGGAGCCTCCTCATAGGGAGGCTAAAGACAAGCACTTTGATCACAGTTGCTAAGCTGTGGTTGCCATCTGCTGATGAATGTCTTCAAGCTGTTAGAAATAGTTTAGCACAAAAGGTTTTGTTCTTTTTTTGACTTTAACTAGTTTTGCTAGATGTGCCTATTCTCTGAAGATCAATTCAATTTCTCTGTTGCAAATCTAAACATAACAATATAGGAACATAAATACATCAGTGCCATCTCAGATGAAGGCTCCCCTAACTGAAGACAGGCTGTCTCTAATCATGTAGAAAGCACAGTCTGAGAAAAGAATAAGAACAAGGCACATATATCTGATATTTTCCTTGAGGAGTCCACAGCTTGCTGCTATTTTTAGCTCAGGAAACTCCATGGACCACTTCAAGTAATATGTCCAGTTTTGTGCCCCCTACTACAAGAAAGACATTGAGGTCGTGGAGCGGGTCAAGAGAAGGGCAACGAAGCTGATGAGGGCTCTTGAACATAAGCCTTACGAGGAGAGGCTGAGGGAGCTGGGGAAGAGGAAACTGAGGGGAGACCTTATTGCTCTCTACAACTACCTGAAAGGAGGCTATAGAGAGAAGCAGGTGTCAGTCTCTTCTCCCAGGTCACAGATGACAGGACAAGGGGTAATGGCTTCAAGTTTGTGCCAGGGGAGGTTCAGGTTAGATATTAGGAAATATTTCTTTTCTGAAAGGGTTGTGAAGTATTGTAATGGGCTGCCCAGGGAGGTGGTTGAGGCACCATCCCTGGAAGTATTCAAGAGTCGAGTTGGTGCTCAGACATGGTGCTCAGACATATGGATTAATAGTGGATTGGTGTTGTTTTGGGTATGGTGTGTGGTTTGTGTATGGGTTTTTTGTTTGTTTGTGGGTTTTTTGTTTGTTTGTTTCCATTGTTTGGACTAGATGATCTTCCAACCTAGGTGATTCTGTATTTCCGTGGGTTTTCTATTTACTAAGTCTCATGCAAATGCCCTACCCATTTTTCCTTTAAATATATGCCAAGTTTTTGGACTCACAGTATCCTTCAGCAATGAATTCTGGTAACACACAAATTGCAATTTCAGTTGCAAGCATCATGAAAGCAGTATTTTTTCCCATTGTATTCTCCATTACTACGTATGTTAAGGCTTCTAAAGTGAGTAAATTTACTGCAGTGTAAACACAAAAAGGCTAGTGTGATTCAGGGAGATGTTGTGGAACCCAGAGAGACTGGAGTCAGGAGGGTGTGAGACACAATTCCAGCTTTTATAAGCCACTAATGTTTGTTAGTGAGATGAAACTATGAATCAGGTGAAAAGGTGAATTTTTCAGGATGCTTCTTTCTCTCTTGTCCAAAGAGCTGCAAGAAGGGGCATGCTTCACAAGGGAAGGGAATGCAGGAACTAAGGGTGAGCATCGCACAGGCAAGGGCACTGATCTCCATGACAGGGCTCTATCACAGCACCTGAAGAGGAAGAGCAGTAGTCAGAGTCAGACAAGAATCCATTGCTGACCATACAAATCCACGGTGATGAGACAGGTCTCAAGTCAAGCCAAGAATATGGTTAAGGTCAGCAATATAAATGGTCAGGTATAAGCATATCTGCAAAGTAGCTTAGGCAAGGAACAATGCAGTTCCCAAGCCAAGGGGTGAAGGGGGTGTGTGTGTGTGCATAAGTCCCAAATGGGGCTTTATATAGCCTTTTTTATCCAGCATTTTCCCTTGCAATGCTAGGTTACAGGGCTGTACTGTGGGTAAGCAGAATTTTGGAAGAAGCAGAGACCAGAAGAAGGAACAGAAGAAGCAGTAACACTGGCACGGGAAGGCCTGTGATCGAGTCCTAACGATCCCATAACAGCCTGACTGACGGAGGAGAATTCTGCCAGCCTGGCAGTTTGGGGTTGCAGGGGCATGTCGGTGGGGAAAGGAGATACATTGGTACTATATAAGCTGCCTGTTTTGTTATAATAAATGATTCTGGTTGTATCACCGACCAGGGTCCGTGCTTTCATATGCTGCAAATGGTGCCCATGCTGGGCATTACACAGGAAACTGACAGATGTCCCGACTGGTAGCGTAGCCTGATCGAACCAGGGATTGCCTCGAGGACTGATTTTACTGCTGGATCATGACCTTCTGCAGAACAGAGGTGAGCGATCAGGAGCTATGGGAAACACACTGCCGAAAGAGCAGCAAATGAATCTAGAAGTACTACAGCATATTTTAAAAAATCAAAATTGATCACTTGCATCACTGACCGGGGTCCTTGCCTTCATACGCTACACTGTCCAAGTACTCAGGCAGACAAACCCTTGGGGAGCAAAAAATTGCAGAGCCTATTGGTGCAGTCAGGGTGCTCATTCTCATTTTCAAAATACCTGCACATCTTTCTTTTCCTGCTACCCTGCACAAAAGAGACATCTAACTTTCTGTCCAGTGTGATTTACTGTTTTTACTGAGAAGCAAGAATGAGCTTTTCTGTGCAGCAGGGATAGTGGCAGTTCCCACGGATGTGTACACTGGTTGGCTGGCAAACCTATACAGGATAATGAGTTTGCTCACAGGACAACAGTAATTGGCAATTACTGCCCCTGGTGTTGTGACAGGGGGTATTCTAATTTGCAACAATGGATATCCTTAGTTTCTAGAAGTCTGTAGAAAGCTTGTGTCTTGGATTTGCCCATGGCTGAAATAAGTTGTGACAGACAAGTAGCTAAATCCTTTGAGGAATCAGGGCCTCTGCCTCTTATGCATATGTGTCTGTTTTAAGTCGACTGAAGCTTGCTGAGAAAATGAAATCAAGACAATGCCATAAGGAAGAAAGAGTAGCTTTACTTCTACTCCTTAACGCAACCTTCTGTTAGTGTGGAAACCACTAGGAAGCTATGCATTTCAGGGAATTCCCTTCCTTAAAGAAAGCGTAATTGCTTGGTCCTGGGAGGAATGGTGAATGAACTGGTGGTTACCATCAGTAATGTAGGCTGTAAAGACACCAGGTTTTGTGACCACTTTGGCAGCTTCATACCAAACCACAGCATAGGAGTAATCTGAGTGCTAGGGAAGGACTACTTTATTAGCAGCTACCAGTCTCACGTGGCTTTCTTAGTATACCTGCTAGCTCAAATCATCACCTTAGCTTTGCAATTGTGCCTCAGGAGAGATCTTTCTACATATATGAACTTGGTTCTCCAGATCTGAGAGAGGAAAGAAGTCAACAACATATATGAATGAATTTGGTGGGCCCCATGTCAGTAGAAGACTCTAAATGATGATACACATAGGAGTGCTGCAATGATCAAAACATTTAGCTTGTTTGTAGGTCTTCACCCCTCATCATGCCCAAAAGTTATGGGAAACCTGTGAAATACCTCATGAGCTGCTGAGCAGCATGATTGGTGCTGATCTGGGATTATGAATATAATTTCCAGGGATTCTTTCAGCCTCTCCAAGTTCCTATCTCTGGGTACCCTTCCTTTCTGGAAGAAAGTAATAATTCTTTTCCTTTTAAACCTCCCCTTTCTGAAAAGTTATGGGGAGATTTGTCTCCAGCTGAGAATCTCAGCTTGTTCTCTGAAAAATCCTTCTCTTCTTGCTTTATGACCATGACTCTTAAACCAAGTTTCTTCTGGTGTGAAATATAGCCTAAGACAAATAGTAATTTCATACTTCCGTATCTTGCCACGAACTTTGGGGTGTGTGTGTTGATGGACATGTGGTACATGCTTATAGTAAAAGTAGGTTGTATCTCCATTTCAGTAGACCATGTTCACATACACTCCAAACACATAAAGTGTGGGGAAAAAAAAAAAGAAAGTTTTCCAATTAAACAGCAGCCCTTTCTTTTTGCAGATGGCTAAAAATGATCAAGTTATATTAGGGATAAATTGAATTATGCACAAGTCTCATTTTATAAGTCCTATTAATTTTGACACTGAATAAAAATTACAGTATTTTCTCAGCTTTGAATCATTTTCCATAAATACATGCACTACCTCTTTGCTAACTATTAATAGCTTGAAGAACATCATTATAATGAGGACATTAATGGTATCTTTTGGTTGGAAATGTCATTTAAACAATCTGCTAAGAAGCATATTATAATTAGTAGTCTGGAAACTTAGTGGGAATTCTAACTTATATTCTAAACATGACTTCAAAAATAATTTAGAGGTTTACTACTGCCTTTAATTTATTTTTTTTTTCTGATGAAACTCAGTGCATATGTAAGGAAAATGCAATTTTCCTAGATGTAGGAAATCTGTTTAAGAATTTCATGCTCTCATGCTAAACAAGCCCTCTTGATGCAAATTGTTAGGAAACTGAAGGTGTTTGCTTTCCATGCCTCATGGGTTTCCCTGCTTCAGAAGATTTCTTAACAACCATAATTATTTTGTTTCATTTTTTTTTTCCCTGTGACTGCAGGGGCGTCGGACTAGATGACCTTTGAAGGTCCCTTCCAGCCCAGATGATTCTATGATTCTATGTTTCATTCTATGTTTCACATGTTTGTGGTGTGGCAGGTAGAAACACACTTCCTTTCCTAGCACCCTGGAAAGCAACATAGATGACTCATTTTTCTCCTCACTGATTCTTAATTCTTTCCTTTCATACCAGTGTCACCAAATGATGTGGGGACAGGCAGATTCTTTAGGGATCCTCAGTAGAAGGATGATGTAAAAAAGTTGTTGCTACAATCAGAACTGTAGTGTATCTGTACTCCCTGCAGATTGGGTTGTTTTAACACATCAATCATAACTTGAGTTCAAAGGATACATAGAAAGAGTTGCTCAGTGCTTGGAGAATGTAGCTGATTGTGTATACGTCCCTGACGACTGCGGGATCACAGGGCTGCTCTTAAGAAGCAGCTCTGGTCCTATTCCCACCTTTTTCCTTACTTGTTTCACCCTGACTGGTGATGCTTGGTGCCTGGGATGTTTTTAAAGTAGGAGTGGGCTTGTAAACAGCTCAATTATGACTAATGGCCAATTGTTTCACCACATAGCAATACTCATGGAAATCCTAATACTGGGAGTTATGAGAAGGGCCATTTTCTATCACAGCCAGAGTCAAGCATTTAGCAGAAGAAGGTACGTGCTTCAGCTTCATCAGAAGGTCCTCTTTTAATGTATAAAGCACATTCCTGGTAATTTCAGAGGATGGTCATATATATCTATGGGAAAAATGTGACCCTGTGGTTGAAGAAAATTATTAAACCAGCCTGCTGCCTGTGGGACAGCTCAACGTTAGTTATTCTTCACTAGGATCACATACACTTTGGATTGTCCTTTGTGAATGGACTTAGTAAGAAATAAAAGAAATTTTCCTAAGATTTTAATCTCATGTGATTCTTAGCTATGACATCAAAAGTACTATATCAGAACAATGGCATGTAATATCTACCTGGTCTTGCAGTGACTGTCCAGAAAACGGGCAGGAAATGCGGTTGTTTCTAGTTTGAATTTATTGCAAAAATCTCACCGAAACCACTAGAAAATGGTCAAAAGGAAGTATTTCTGAATGAGGTTTACCAAAGACCTTATCTTTGCTAGTGCTTCATAGACTCAAAAGACATTTTAGGGATGCAGGCACAAACATGCTTCCATGGGCATGCCCATTTCCAGAAGTAGATGGGGCCTGCGCCCCATTTTGATCCTATCAATAGACTAAATGTAGTACAGATCACAGGGGATTGAGATTACAGAGGATGTGACTCTCCACCCACAGCCTGGAACACTTTTGTGGAAAGGAAATTCTGAACATTTTCTGCCCCTTTTTACATGTAGAATATTTCATGATGAAGAATATATTTATTCGTGCATGGTTTAGGTTGTTGACAACAATCCCATGATATTAATTTTCCTTTTTTGCTTTGATTCTTTGCATTCTACATGATGTGTACTTCACAGTTTATGCCAAGAAGTGGAAAAAAACAGTAAAACCAAGGAAGTCGATATACCCAAGCAAAATAAAAATGTCAGTATGATTTTCTTGAAATACTAGATGGAATTAATTAATTAAGTCTGTTGTAAAGGCAAAAAATTCACCCCAATTTCAAGTAAAACAAGCCAGAGAGATCTCCGTGTTAAAAGTCAGCTATAAACCTAGACAATTGTGTGTTAATGCTGTGACTGATTCGTGGTAGTTCAGGTGGAGGTGAGAGAATCATTATTGTTTTGGAATAGCTTGAGAATGTTCTGAATTTGTACATCAAATGAGGATTTTGTGAGCATTTATGAAAAAACTTTTTGTTTTCTTTTCAATATATATTTTCAGATATAAGGGGATCTCAGTTTTGGTTTCTCCTTCTTTCTCTCTTTGCTTCCTACCTAGAGATCTAGAAGATACCAGGGAGCTGATTTTAACTTTGTTCCACCAACAATGAGAACATCCATAAACTTCCTAAGTGTTCACAAGGAAATATTTTATCAAGCCTATTCAGACCTCCTCCTGTTAATTCCTATTTCAGCTCACAGTGTGCTCAGTACCTGGGTTTTGTCAGATAGATCCAATCCAAGGAAAGACAGAGATGTCAATTTTTTAAATGTAACTTAAAAAGTATCTTGCACATGGAAAAGTACCAAAGATATCTATAAAAACCTGCTATGGGTCAACAATTGGCAAGTTGTCTTATGACAGACAGAGAGGCAATTATTCACCAGAATCAGTGGCAATTACTTTTCTTTATCTCAGCTGTCTATGTGTTTAGCTGTTTCCTGCCCAAAACAAAAAGGACTTCACACAAGAAGATGCTTTGGGATAACTAGGACTGGAATGTTACACAAGGTGTCTATATTTGTCACAACAATGCTAGGCAACTGAAGACATCTTTTCAGTCTGGTATCATTACTTCAACCTCATCATTACTTCGAGTATACAGGGTAACTGAACCTTTGTTGTTGAAGCTCCAAACCTTGACTTGATTTAACAGAGAAAAATAGACCCAGTTATAGCTAAGGAGAATTTAAATTGCTGATGTTTTCCACTAGAATGTCTTGCATCTTCACATCATACAGATACGTAGTTGTATTAATTGTGTGGTTCTGTGTTTGTTATAGTTGGTTTGTTATACTTGATGACCAAAGCCCTATGTCTTCTTTTCTTGACTTTTTATTTACCTCTCCTTCCTCTCTGTGACAAGTGAAACACTAAAGCTGAAGCTGATATCACATTATCTTCTTTTTCTATCTGTGTCCCTATGTATTAACATAATTGCTGGAAGTAATTAGCAGGAAGAATTGCCTAAAGAAGAAGATCTTTGTGCAGAGAAGATGTATACTCTTGTGGCATATTTTGTGGTGAGGGGTCTCTGCTGTCTATAGCACCTAGTTAAACTCGTAAGAGACATTTGGATGGGAGCTCACAAAATCTTAATGTTTGAAAAGGTCCTCTGAGATCACCAAGTCCAATCATATATACAGCTCCTTGGCACCCAGACATTTTTACGCCCTTTTTTCTGTTGATGGCTTAGATCTTGACAGATTTCTTACTTACCAGGGAGAGGTCTTCATGAGGCCTTGCTCAGAAGGAGACCAAATGACAAGGAGCTTACTGCCCTTTACATGGACAACTTAGTGAACTCCTGCAGCTGCCACTCAGAAATTATTTCATGACATTCAATGAGCTGACAGAGAAATCCCACCTGGCTGAGCAAAGAGTCTCATCTTTGTGGATATTCTTCAAGATTAGAAGAATATATGCAAAAAACACTGCAAAACAACTAGGTATTCATAGAACATGGAAACAGAATACAATGAGCTTCTGCTGGGAGGGATTTTGAATCTTGGCATTTCATAAAGGTTTCTTATAATGCCACATTGCCTTTATAACTAATTGGAAAAGAATCCAGTATCATCTCAAGAGATTAAAGTAACTTTTCAAGAAGACTTTATTTTGGGTAATCCCAACTCAAAATTATTTGCTACATGCAGTGTTCATTCAGCCCGTCATCCATTGACATCAGAAAAAAATCTTACTCTTTTTATGCTGTGTGTTCTGAAAGCCCATCTAAAAAATCTCATTATTTTTTCCATAATCTCCAAACAGCTGTGAGATAAAAGAAAATCAGTCATGGAAAGTCTCTACTCTTACTGGTTCCTGTAGATCCACTAAGGTAATACATCACCCTTTTTAAAGATAAGGAATTCTTTCAATGAAGGAAACCTATTTTATCAGATATTTCTAGAGCTTCACACCATTATTCAATTACAATACGCCTCTATGTCAAACTCCTCCACAGAAACATATCTGAGCAATATAAAGCAGGGAGGGTTCAGTCAGTTCAAACCCCACTTTAATTCTCTGATGCAAATAGCTGCTGTAACATATCAGTCTGAGGCTGCTCTGTGAATAGCTTCAAGAGTTTCCATAAGCAGCTGCTGGTCATCTGTAAAACACCAGAAGCAGGGTCCTCCACCTGTGTTGGTTTTTTTTTGAGTGACATGGCATCTTGGCATTTCTTTCTGCCCTAGCTCTATGCTTTTATGTCTTATAAATATTATTCACAAGGTACCACGTTTATTTATGTAAGTTAAAATACTTAAGGGAGAGAGAAGGATATGAAAAGACAAATATTTACTTCTTCTTCAGTTACTTCTTTCTTAAGACAAACATATGACTGCTTCTACAGCTAATCTTCTATAAAATACCTTTTCTGTAAATTTAACGAATTCCTTATGCCCACTACCCACTTCTGAGAGGAAGATCCTTCTCCCTGCTAACTCCGCAAAACCATTATGCCTTCATGTTTCTGAAAGCACAAGGACCACTTGAATCAACATTAAAACCTCACAGTTTAAGGAGTGAGGTGAGGGTTACTGCATATCTACAATGGGCTCTATTAATAAACTACCTTTTCTACTTGCTGGAATTAGCAGAGGGAATATTCACTTCCTACTGAATTATCCTGGCAAGACTACTGCAGAAGATGTGGCTCTTTTATTGTAGCTTCCTCTGTTGTTTACAGTCGCCAGAAGCACTTCGCTGCTGGAGCTCAGTAAGTTGCCAGCAAAGCTAAAACTTGTGAGGGTGGACTAATGAGGGCAGACTCCTTTTTCCAACTGCCCTCTGTTTTCTGCCTCCTGGGAAAGAATAGTCAGTACAAGTAACTGGAGGAATCAAGGTGATCTGTTATCTCCACAGAGAAAGTTGGAAATGGTGTTCAGCTCCAGCTAATTAGAACAATAATGGCTTAGAAAGAAAGATCAGGGTAAACTGCTTTGCATTTGCAAAATAATTTAAAAACTAGTTTTTAATAAAATAAAATGGGAATTAAAAAATTCAGGTTGAACGAGATACTGGAAATGGACATTATTTAAAAGGATTTCTCTAGGAATAAAGATGTACCTTTCAAGATTAAATGCAAACTAGTGTTTAAACAAATGTTTTGGGGCTAAGACCATGTGTTTGTGGGTCTAAAGTGGGTGAAGAATTAACGTAGGCCTGTACGGCTGTAACTATAGCTTTGACTGGGGTGCTAAAAATACACATTACGCTTTGGTAATAGATAATAAATATTAGAAATACAAGAAGCATGTTTATGGTATGGTGAGAGCTCTAGAACAGGATTGGTATTATTTTCGTTCTTATTATGTTCTTAGATTTAGGCACGGGCATGATAAGAAGCAGCTCGCAAATAATTTAGGCAGAGCCCAAGGATTCATGCTCAAAGGCTATGCCTTATCACTGTAGTTTTCTGTACAGTGTCTGTAACTTAGAACACTCAGGTCACAACTGAAACTGGCCAGAAACAGGCCTAAACAGACTGAGACTGAGCAAAGGAGAACCTGGCTATATGTTTAACAGTGGAAGCTGGACACTTTGTACTAAGCTTGTTCATTGCGGATAGAGCAGCTGTGTAGGCAGATCAGTATTAATGGAAACTGTGCCTGAGTGGAAATTGACAGTAAAACAGAGCAGGATGCCAGGGCATGATTTTTACTGCAGATGAATTTTTGTGGCCTAGGGTTTAGATAAGGCTTTGGAAGAATGGGATAAAACATCTGATACTGGCGTTGGTGATGTTTTCTCCTTTGCCTGGAGGAGATTGACGGACCGGCGAGCAACATTTTAGGATGCTGACATTAATGGGTTGCTTAAGGACAAAAAGAAACAGGGTGCAGGGCTGAGTTTACAGCCTGGGTTTGAACTATCACCTTTCCTCCTAAGGATCATATTTGTGCATCCCAACCCCACTCCTGGAGGAGAAGAAATTAAATCATTTTTCAGATGAAACCATGAAAACCAAGGTCAAAGTCACAGCTCACAACAAATCAAGGGTGTAAGGGCATCAAGTAGCATGTTCTATTTCTAACTCTCCAACTACTCAAACAGTAAGAGGTGCAGGCTCTTGACAGTCAGTCTTGGCTATTCCAGCAGCACCAAAAGTGTTGCACTTGTATATTACAAGTGACAGACAGAGAAGCAACTTCTCTGGGTTAACGGTGTCTCACCACCCTCACAGTAAATGTTTTCTTCCTTCTAATGTAAATATCCCCTCTTTCTCTTTAAAACCATTCCTCACTACATTCCTATCACTACACTCCCTGACAAAGAGTCTCTCCCCACCTCTCCTATAGATCTCCTTTAGGTACTGGATGATTGCTAGAAGGTCTCCCCAGAGCCTTCCCTTATCCAGGCTGAACGACTCCAGCTCTCTCAGCCTGTCTTCATAGGAGATGTGGCCCAGCCCTCAGATCCATGTCCTTCTTGTGCTGAGGACTCCGAAGTTATACACAGTACTCCAGGTGGATTCTCACGAGAGCTAGCAGAGTAGAGGGGGAAAACCACTTTCCACACTCTGCTTGCCACACTTTTTACCCAGCCAAGGATGATGTTGGTCTTCTGGGCTATGAGTACACATTGCCAGCTCATGCTGTCCTTCTCATCAACAAACTCCACCCCAAGTCCTTCTCCTCAGGGCTACTCTCAATCTATTATCTGCCAATCCTCTATTTGTGCTTGGGATTGCTATGACCCAGGTGCAGAACCTGGCATGTTGGCTTGGTTGAACTTCATGAAGTTTGCTTGGGTCCATGCATCAAGCCTGCCCTGGTTCCCCTGAATGGCATCCCTCTCATCTATCATGCTGACTGTACCATGCAGCCTGGTGTCATCAGTAAACTTGCTGAGGGTGCACTCAACTCCACTGATAATGTTTTTGACAAAGATGTTAAGCAGCCTGGGTTGGAGTACTGACACTGAGGAATGCTACTCGTTACTGGCTTCCACATGGATATCGACCCATTGACTACAACCCTTTGTAGACATCCAGCCAGTTCCTTGTCCACCAAGTGCTCCATCCGTCAAATCCATGCCTTTCCAATTTAGAGACTAGGATGTCATGCAAGACAGTGTCAAACATTTTGCTTAAGTCCAAGTAAATGACATTTGTTGCTCACCCCTTATGACTAATGTTGTAAGAGCATCATAGAAGGCCACCAAACCTATCAGGCATGACTTGTCCTTGCTGTAGCCATGTTGGCTGTCACCAGTCAACTCCTTATTTTCCATGTGCCTTTTCAGGTGTGGAATTCTCTTGAAGGTAACAAGTCTGTTATCTTCTGGTTCCTCAAGTTACTAAAATCCTTGGCTGCTTTATACATTCAATATGCTTGCATGTTTTGAGCTGATTGGAAAATTAGTCAAGCTCTCAAGAGACCTGAAGAAAGCCCTCTTTTTCTGAATTTTGCCTGACAGGGGACACTGTCAGAGGAAATGAAGCAGATATAGTTTGAAAATACATTGCATAGTTGTAGCTTTTCTCCAACTCTGTGACTAGATATTGTTACATTTGTTGTTATATTTGAAACAGAGGCTTATGAGGAGAAACCACAGTGTTATTATATTTATTCTTTCTGCCAGAGAGGAATAAGATCTGTTCAGGAAGAAAGGGGGAGTACAGATGAGGCTGAATCCAAGTCTTTTGCTAGCAGAATCACCAAAATGTTATACTTGCTTTTTTCTCAGGGTGTAAAAATTATTCGCTGAGAATACTGTGTTCCCTTAACAACTGATCCATTAACAATAAGATTCATTCAGGACTGCGACTTCCTGATGACTCATTTCATGAAATGTTAGGGAAAGCTCCAGTGTTCCCACAGCTCACAGCAGCTTTAATTTGGCACATCAGGATAAAATCCTCCCTGTGAGCTGAATAGCATGAAGTAGCACTGTCAATATATTACAGCCATACCAGATGTTTCACAGTTCTGCAAAATTTCCAGTGGGCTCTGGAAAACTGCTTCTTAAGTTAGAAAAGCATACAATATTTATCAGACAGAAAGGAAAGTAAGTATGCAGAATTTGTGTGATAAACAACCAAATCTATAAGGAGATTTTAACTTAAATATTTTTTACTTCAAGAGATAAAATGTAAATACAGCAGGCTACTAGTAATAGATGAAGAACCCAGGAAGTAGATGAGAGAGAGAGCAGACACCGAGGAAACAAATCCGTCTCCCCTTCTTGTCAATATCTTATTCACAGTGAGAGTCTAGTTCTTGTCATCCATCTCAGCCTCAGAGAAGGTCAAAACTATATAATACACCTGAAGCATATTCAACAGCAAGTTCAAAATTGAAGGTTTAAAAGCATGATAAAATAATTGGGGGATGGTAGATCATCCCACATGTAATTTTGCTTGATAAGACAGTCAGCAGAGCAGAGGATGATGGGTATTACAGCCAGATGGGTCCTTGGTCTGATCCTTGGACAGTGTGCCTGAGGACTGCCTCTCTTGAACAGTGCAAATGCCTGAAACCAAGATGCTTGGTATTTTGTCCTCCTGGAACTCTGACTAGTACTCTCTTTAGAGTATAGATGGTCTGTAGCCCAGCTGAGATAATAATTCAATAAGGAACCCAGACACTGTTTCTGACCAAGAGAATGAAGTTTTCGTAAGATATGTTCTGTTTGCTAACAAACAGAGAGCTTATGTGAATGGACAAGTTCAAGGGAGATATTTCAAGGGTAATGTTTCTGTGAATATGACAGTTTTTTTGCAAAAAATGTACCAGAATTCAAGAAAACATTTTTGAAGGGGTGCCTGCAAATTCTGAGTGGTGTTTTCTCATCAAAATCAGAAGTATTGAGTAATCTCAGAGAAGCCTTAGTGTCAGTAATGACATGGTAAAAGACGTAAGTGCACAAGCTGGCCTTGAGAAGGGTACCAAGGAGAAGTCCTCTCTTTGATTGGTACATCTGTGCAAGAAGGTAGTAGACAGGTCAGGAAAATAGACTCAGGCTTGCATTTCCATCCCTCAAAATTTTTGCTGTACTGCATTTCCAAAATGAGGTCAATAGGCACCTGCAGAAGCAGTAAGTTTGAAAGTATTGATTCCTGGGCCAGCAACTACTGTAGTTACAGCTCCTCATGAGATCTTCATACGAGTAGACAGCTTTGGAGTTTATTGTTGGGTCACCAGAACAACAAAACTGAGGGTGGCTGAAGTTCCATATGTTTCTTAGTCTTCCCTTAGGCTAGCCAGGCTGCTTTGCAAGGGCAAATTCTGAATATATCAAAAAATTGGTACAGTCTAAAAACCCGGACTTATTGTTGATTGCATACTTGAAATTCTTCTCTTGACTTGTCTACTATTTTTGTTTGCAATTAAGGTTAAATCACTCTTTTACTTGTGGACACTACCAGTACATTCCAAGGTCTTCCCACCCACTTACCTTCTGCTCACTGTACAATTACTTTAAAGGGAATTCTTTAATATGCTACTGGAAATCGTAGGAATCCTTTCTCTGCTTGATCAGATTCAACCATATCTAAGATGAGCAGACGATTCAGTCCTGCAAGTGGTTCTCTCAGTTACAGAATTGATTGATACTGGAGCAAATGTTTATTAATTTCAAAAAGTGACATGTACCTTTTACAAGGAAAATCTCAAGCTCATATACACAGTAATGTATCTCCCTGCATTTTCATCTGGTGAATTTTAAAACTTTTTCTTTTATTTACAACTTGGTTTTATGGGACTGTATTAAAGGAGTTGAAAACGTCTCCTGTAGACGTAGGTCCTATATTTCTTATGCCATTTATATTGTGAATGCAAGAAAAATAAATGAATGTTCCACGAACACTAACAGCATAACTAATGACTCAAGAACCATTTATTTTTGAGTTAGGGGAAAGGACCCCTAACTGAGAGGATCTTAAACAGTACAGAATTTAGATGGTTAGTTTGACCTTTCTGGGAGTTTCTGTTAAAGAAATACTGAAATGGAAAATAAAACCTGGATTTATCAGTTTTTAAAACACACAACACGTTACAATGGGTGCGTTCAACTTTGTACAAGGATTTTCTTGTTTGAAGCTCTACCTGGTACACTACAGACTGCACGGGAGAAGACCTTGGGCAGAGGCTTTTATTTTTAAGGACTAGTATGTCAACCTTGATAGCTGTCAACTGTAGTCTTCATATCTGTGACCTAGTCCAGAACTCTAACCATTCCTGTCTCTAATGTAGACCTGATATCCTCCATTAGTAGAATAATTTTTAATGCCTTAGCCTTTCTTCATGTTTCATCACTAGTATTGCAGGAATCACATCAACAAATCCAATGCAAAGTAATATTTTCTCACTGGTCCTTGGAGTATTTCCAAGTGTCAGACATTCAACTTGCAGTGCTCAAGGCCCTCAACTTACTTTCTCATTTTCCAACCTTGTGTTTTCTAGTGGCTAATGCCCAACTGTCTGTTTTTTCAGAAGCTGAGTCATGTCTTTTTGGTAAGAAACTATCTCCAACAGCTGTAAACCTCAGACATCAATAGATACGCTCGCTGACATATGTCCGAAAAGACTCAATACTTTGGCAGGTGTCATCACAGATCTCTTTTTTTCAATCTTGACACTACTGCTACTGACCTTTATGCACCCATACTTTTGTATATCTGTTCATTATAGGCCACTGGAGAACTGTTCATTACACCCTACATATTACCACTTCCCAGAGTACAATGGAGTCATTGTTGTGCTCTTCTACTCAGCTTCAGAAAACAAACCTTTGCACGTTCTCTGTTACTGGGGATTTAATTCAGAAGTCTCAAAGAGATACCCACTATTTTAGATTATTATTGTTCTGAAGAAAATATGGTATCATGTACAGACATCATAGATTAATGGTCTGTGGCCACTGTGGTGTCCCAGATGGTATACTCTGACTTGCTCTGTTTATTGCAGGAAGCAGGACAGAAGCCAAGTTATGTCTGGTCCTAGCAGTACATCACTCAGGGTGGAGGTGGTGGGAGGGAATGTCCTCCTAGCTGTTGCTTTGTTTTTGGCTGTAATAGGTTTATGTTGCATGCCCTCCTGCACATGTGTTTGCCTGCCTTGTGACCCCACGGTCAGGAGACTCCTATTAGGGTGGGCAGAGGAAAAGCTGAGGGTCATAGAATCATAGAATGGTTTGGGTTGGAAGGGACCTTAAATCAACTAGGATCTAGTTGACTAGGATCACCTAGTTCCAACCCCTTTGTCATGGGCAGGGACACCTCCCACTAGAGCAGGTTGTTCAAATTCCTATCCAGCATGGCCTTGAACACTTCCAGGGATGGAGCATCCACGTCTCCCCTCTTCCAATTCAAAACTCTTGCCCCTTGTCCTTTCTACACTACCTGACAAAGAGTCCCTCTCCAGCTCTACTATAAGTCTCCCCGGAGCCTTCTCTTTTCCAGTCTGAACAACCCCATCTCTCCCTGCTGTCCTCATAGGAGATGTGGTTCATCCCTCTGATCATCTTTGTGGCCCTCCGCTGCACCCATTCCAACATATCCATGTCCTTTCTGTGTTGAGGATTCCAAAGCTGGACACATCACTCCAGGTGGGGTCTCACGAGTGCAGAGTAGAGAAGCAGAATCCACTCCCATGAACTGCTGGCCACACTTCTCTTGATGCAGCCCAGGATGTCATTGGCTTTCTGGGCTGACAGTGTGCACTGCCGCCATGTTGAGGTTTCATCCACAAGACAAGCACCCCCAAGTCCTTCTCCTCAGGGCTGCTTTCTAGCCATTCTCCTCCCAACCTGCATTTGTGCCTGGGATTGCCACGTCCCAAGGACCCTGCACTTGGCTTCGTTAAACTTCATGTGATTTGCACAAATTCATCTCTCAAGCCTGTTAGGTCCCTCTGGATGACCTCTCTTCCTTCATTTAGCACCCAGTTGGATTCTGGGGTTGCCCTTTAAAGCAACTGTGAGAGTGTTGCAAGGGTGCACTATCAGCCCTTTGGGCAACATGTACCTCTCACCACCATACTGTCCTACCTAAAGAATGAGATCTGTTTCTTGCTTAATAGGAAAGGAGAAGTTAATGAGCTAGACCTCTGGACTAGAGGAGTGGTCAGATTCATAGATATGGCTTGATACACACTTACACGGGTAAGCTGTTCCTCTCACTTGGCATATGAATCACTCCCAAGGAATGTCATTCTCAGCACATTGATATCAGTGGTCATCCAGAGGTGAGCAGTTCTGTCTCTGTATGTTGTGGAAAGGCTCTGAAACCAGCCACTTAGCAGGGAAAAGGGCTTGTGTGGAGACTCCATGAGAAGCTCAAGACATTAAGAGAAGTATATGCAGCCAAGGTGCTCCATACCTACTGCTTAGCTCAAGAGGACCCACATACAGAAAGTACTAAACACTGATGGACCCCAGTATAGAAAACTGCACAACTGGCTGATCTCCCAGTACAGAGCCCAGAGGCTGATAAAATCAGCTGATAAATCACCTGATAAAATCAGACCAAAAACCTAGCTAGACCAGCACAAGTAAATAATGTTCTGAAGAGAAGAAAGGAAAGATTCCTGAAGAAAAAGGATTGATCTCCAGCTCCCTGTTTTTATCAGTGGCTTTATTACACAGACTAAATGTAGAAGAGGACATTTCACCAAGTTCATTTTCATCACCTCACACTTCTTGAGACTCATCTATTTTCACTCCCTGGACATATATTTCTGGAGGACTAGACTAGAGCTGTGCAGTTTCATCTTTATATTGGTGGTCCATTGGTGGTGAATCTGAGGGATTGTGATGATGTGCAGCATCTCATTTGACCATGGCACATTCATCATTATTATTTTTTTAAAAGAAGACTCAGGGAGGAGGAAAAAATGGTTTAAATGTAAGGCTTGCAAAGGTAGTTGTGTGAAATACTGAAATAACGTTACAAGCAAATCTTGTGTTTTTTGCACACCAGCTCCATCTCTGGAATAGTGTCTTTGGTTTCAAGAGAGTCCTATAGAATTTTGCCTTTCCTAGAGCAATCTTCAGGACGCAGGTTTCCTTGGAGGACTACATCTCACCCATGAAGTTGTGTAGGCAACTTGACAGCTTGATAGCTGGGTGTGAGAGAGAAACTTCATGGTGTTTATATAAAGTGGAGTCTGATGCAAACATGGCTTGCCACCAACTCTTGTCTGTAAACCTAGTAACATTGCTACTAGTGCCTACAATAAAGCAGATAAATTCTTACATTTTCCGTATTTAAATTTTCTATTTTTTTCTTTGTGGGTGATTTTGTGGGTAATTTTTTGTGGGCAACTGTACATATTAATAAATTTCTGCACTACTTCAGGTGAGGTGATCCTTGGAAATGGGATTCTCGCATCAGACTCAATATCCCAGAGCAATTTTCAAATACACAAATATTGTGGGAGGACACTGGCATGGAAGAGTATTTTCCACACCCAGTGTTAGCTGTGAGTCTTTTATATGCTTCAGGATGGAAGGAAGAGTTTATAATGGGTTGATATGTGGTACCTAAAATCAGTGTATCTCTGCCAGAGAAATACTGGTTTATGCTGAATATGAATCTGCACTCTGGATATCCAGAGCATAAAAAGCTATTCAGGAAAGAGTCTGTTGTGACGAAGTGACTGCACTCTCTTGGAGAGTTTCTTGGTTATCTTTTGTTCTCCTTCTGAACATCTCAGGCAAAACAAACCACAAACATACTCACCTATCTGTAACTGCCCACCTACTTCATTACTGAGAGTAGCAAGACGTACTTGTGTTTGTTAAAATATTATCAGTAATTTGTATCAGTTAAAAAAAAGGAAGTTTGTTAAAATATTATCAATTACCAAGTACTGATTACTTGGTAATTAGTAATTTCTTATTACCAAGGTCACTGCCTAAATTCTAGATGATGCATTTTTTCTCTGTACCATTTTAAAATGGGCTGTTTTTAGAGTTAGAACATGTATTTGAGGCCAGCATCAGTTGCACTGTGAATCTAGGACAACTAATTTCAGTGAATTGCTCTCATTTTTCTGGATCATATCAATTTTGCATGTGAATCAATTTTGCATCTTGGTAGAGTTTGTGGCTAGGGAGAATGGGATCCCTAGCCTAATGCACAGAGTGGTGAGCTGAAGATTTAACACATGGATATTTCGGAGCATTTGTGCATTTGTTGATTCTACCATTGTCACAAGAATCATAGAATAGTTTGGGTTGGAAGGACCTTTAAAGATCATCTAGTCCATTGCCCCTGCAATGAACCGGAACATATTCCAGTAAGTAAAGTTCCTCAGAGCCCTGTCCAACCTAATCTTGAATGTTTCCAGGGATGGGATGCCTATAACTTCTCCGCGCAACTGGTTCAAGTGTTCCATCATTCTGGTTATAAGAAAATTTCTTCCTTAAATCTAGCCAAAATCTACCCTTTTTCATTTAAATCCATTACCCCTTGTCCTATCACAACAGGTCCTGCTAAAAAGTTTGTCCTTATCTTTCTTGTAAGTACCCTTTAAGAACTATGACGCTGCTATAAGGTGTCCCCAGAGGTTGAGCAACACTAGCTCTCTCAGTCTGTCTTCAAAGGAGAGGTGCTCCAGCCCTCTGATCACCTTCAGGGACTTTCTCAGAAATTTTTCCAACAGCTCTGTGTCTTCCCTGTGCTGAGGGAATGCATGCAGTACTTCAGGTGGGGAATCCTCTCCCTCAAACTGCTGGTCACACTTCTTTTGATGTCCTGGATACAGTTGGGCTGTAATCACACATTATTGTCTCATGCCCAGTTTTTCATCAGCCAGGACTCCCAAGTCTTCTCAAGCCCCTCACCCACAAGCCCGTATTGATTTAGGGGATTGCTCTGATCCAGGTGAAGCACCCTTCACTTGGCCTTGTAGAACCTCATGAGGTTCACACGAACCCAATTCTTGAGGTTGTTCAGATCTCTGAATAGCATGCTATCCCTCAATTAGGGAGGGATAATCTCCTGTATAGAGAGAAGAATGTTGGGGAGGACTGTGTCAAAGGCTTAAGAGAGGTACAAGTAGACAATATCCATAACTCTTCCTTCATCCACTGATGTAGGTACTCCACCATGGAAGGCCACTGTATTGATCAGACAGGATTTGCCCTTGGTGAAGCCATGCTGGTTGTCTCGAATCAACTCCTTGTCCTCTATATTCCTTAGTGTATTTTCTGGGAGGATCTGTTCCATGATCTTTCCAGGCACAGGGGTGAGGCTGACAGGTTGGTAGTTTCCAGGGTCCTCCTTTCTAACCTTTCTAAAAATGGGTACTTTTTCCAGTCACCAGGGACTTCACCTGACTGCCATGACTTTTTAAATATCATGGAGAGTGGCTTGGCAACTACATCAACCAATTCCCCCAGGACTCTGCAATGTTTTTTGTCAGGTCCCATAGACTTGTGTATGCTCAAGTTCCTCAGGTGTTCATAAGATTGATCTTAAGTGGGAGAGACTTAGCTTCCCCAGTCCTGTCCTGGATTGAGAGCCACAGGACTAACTTTTCTGCTAATGCTGGGAAAAATGCACTTTTAGTAGACTCTATTGTCTGAATTTGTGAAAATATTTACTTTATAGCCAGCCAGGCTCTATGGGATTCAAGATTAATGTTTTTGAGCCTTGCCAGGTGCAGGGTCAAGGAGGAGCCTTTGACCCAGGCTGGTCAAGAGGATTATTTCATACCATAAATGTTACATTCAATACAAATTAAAGGCCTTCCCTTCCTCCCGAAGATGTTGTGCTCACAGTGTCTGACATTTGCTGTCCCTGCTGGGAGTCCACCCCTTCCTATTGATAGAATTGGCTGAGTATAATTATTGTATATTTTATATTAATGTCAGGATTAACACTGGTTCTTTAGTTTTATTGTTAGTTATTTAGTCTCAGTCTATTAAATCTATTTATATTTCAACCCTTGTGGTTTTTTTTATATTCCCCAATTCCCCTTTGCAGGGGTCATTGGGTGACAGAATAATTGTATAAATGACAATATATTGTTATGGGTTTTCTCAAACCGTAACAAGTCCCCGTCTTGCAATCTGTCCACTTGAGTGGTATGGGAGGAGAATTCACGTGTATATTCACGCTCTCTGTGACTCTTCATTGTAATTCAGCTTTCACCCTGGTGTGACTCCAGTCATTGAAACAGATTTCATTTCTTTTCAAGGATGGAAATTCAGACCCAGCTAAAATAGTTTTCTTCTTTTCCAAGAATAATTCAGTGGATAAAAGGATCTTGCAGCAGAATATATTTTTTTGGCCACTTTCACTTGTGAAACTGCAAGACCTTAACCACTGCTTAAAAGATTTGGAGCTGAGATCACAACAAACAGGAAAAAATCCATTTCACACAAAGAAACAGTCTTCAATTCCAATAGAATACACAAAACTTTGTAATCAAACCATCAGCCTGATTTCTTCTGTTAACTTCTGTGGGAATTACTTAGCTCCAGAGTGCTGGCTTGGATGCATGAAGATGAAGGACAAGACCCTGTTATATACATTCACTTGTGGTAACACCTCCAGGCCTCTGCCAAAGTCAAGAACCCATGAAATAAACCCACAGTCAGTTGTCTTTAAGGAAGGAAATACTACCTGCGATGGTAAAATCTTCTTCAAAAACACTTAGTTGCAGAGATATCCACAGGTTCTTCCTGTGTCCTGCTTCACAGTCCAAATAGATTTAGGTACAATTAACAGAGTGGATGACAGATTACACCTAAACCTAGTTTCAAACAGTTGTGTGAGTACTCACAACCTAACTGCCACATAGATTCCAACTTAATTCCTTGGCCTTGCTCTCCAAACAGGATTACAGCAAGATTTCACATTACAGATTTCACATCAATCTGGAGTTCCTGGAGTGACACAAGTCATTCTTACCAACCCAATAACTAGTTGTTCATCCTGTCCTGATTGTAGATTCCTGCCTCCCAGCCAACCCCCATTTATGTACTGAGCATGATGTCCATTGTACGGAATATTCCCTTGGCCAGCTTGTCCTGTCTGTGCTCCTTCTCAGCTTCTATGGGAAGCTGAAAAATTCCTTGACTAATGCAAACATCACTTAGCAACAACTAAAACAATAAATGTTATCAGCACTATTCTCATACTAAACCCAAACACAAGAGTTACTAAAAATTAACTGTATCCCAGCTGAAAGGACATTTCTCCCTGCTGCAAAGAAAAAAATATTTTTATTGAAAAACAATTTTCATTTAGAATACTTTTTGTTCTCTCTGTTTAGAAATATAGAATTTACAATTGTATACAACTATATACATATTTGATATCTTGCAACAAGGTTCTTTGAAACAAACACTACATCATACATATAGGAAAGATATTATTAATGGCTTGAAGGAGACAATAAACCCAGCATTATTCTACTAAAAATAAGAACAAATAATAATTTGTTTTACTTGTAGAATAATCAGTCTGCTACTTGATATAATGGAATTATAGCTGTGAGGAGACAAATGATAAATTAAGTTCAAAATGAATCAGGTTTTTATCACCAAAATTACACCTGGGTCATGAATCTAGAAAGTAATTTGACACAAGAATCACACATTTAATAACAACAGAAAAAGCCTTGTTCTTTCAGCACTTAGCAAAAATTCTGATGGTGACAAAGATATACATACTGATACAGAATTCCTTGACAAAAACAGTCCTTTAGTTAATTTCTGTGATAAACAATAGAGTAAAAAGCCTTTCTCAAACCTTGCAATTTGTGACAGGTTTGGAGACAGAAAGAGCAATCAACATTAATCAATCTATATTGCCACAGTCTTACCCAACAAAAAGCACTGTCCCCTATGGCTCTTTCTCTCCACAGTCTCTATAATTTGCCAATCTTCTCTGCACAATGACATTAATTTCCAGTTGGTTTTTAGTCTGTCTTTAGATAGCTCTATGCATGGATTAGTATGAGGGGATGAATTCTATCCTTTCCATCAGAGCCCATAGCTCATAAGAGAGCTACTGGACAAACCACACAAGCCATCACCAGTACATTTACAGGATGCCATTTTACAGTTTCTTCATCTTAAATAGAAATATCTGAAAAGGGGAAGAGTCCCTGCTGAAAAAAACAGGCCATATAATCAAGGCCTTTGCATGTGGAAGAGAGGGCTTTCTCCGCACTCACATAATGATAATCTCTCCTCCTGCTTCTGTCTAGGGTCTGCTGTCAACGCAATCCAGGAGGCAGGGTCTCATCAGTATAAGAACACAAGGAGCTAGAGGCAGGAGCTACTTCACTATCAAGAGGATTATTTGGCCCAGCGTCTCTGTTGATGTCCATGTATTTGTACTGTTGATAGCAGCTGAGATCCTTTTTCAATATCCTGCTAAAATTTTTCAGGTGCCCAACCAGGAATGTTTAAGCATGTCTCACTTTAAGTGGCAAAGCTGTGCTATCTACTTTAAGGAGCCATTTAATGGTTCTTATATTAGCCAGGCCTTTAAGTTTAACAGGGAAATATTTTTTATTTTTAAATCTATTATTTATATTTATATTAATTTCTATATCCATTTGAAAATCCTCAGGGTCCTCCTAGGTCTTGAATAGAAAAATTGATGTCTAAACAGATACTTCTCTGAGAGCATGTATTTTGGTCCAAACATCGCTATTCATCATGTAGATTTTGATAAGTAGCCAATTTAGAAATGTTTTTGCTATTTTGCTCAATATTACCAGTGTAGTTTTTTCAGTGTGCTTCCTTAGTCCCACAGGGAACTGCTCTGGGGACTCTGTGTGACAGAGCTGCTGATTCCAGCTTGCTGCGCTCTTCTAACGTGGTTCACTGTAGATAGTAAGTTTATCTTGCTTTTCCTCTTCCTGAGCTTCTGTGCTAATGTATGAGGTTACTAGACCCTGAGGGTCTGCTTCTGCTCCTTCCTCTGTGGATTAATTGTCCATATGGCAGAGAGACAGTCTTGCCCAAACACTCATATCATCAATACACCAATTTCTATTTTGACAAATCCTTTTACACTGACTGATCCTGTTAGACTTCTATACAAGTGGTCTGGGTGCAATTTTGGGTAGAACAGCACTGGTCCTGTGCTGTGATAGGAGATAAAAAAGATCAATGGTTGATACCTAGCCAGCCTGGACTCTTCTGTATCTCGACAGAGAAGAAATACAAATGTCTAAGGCTGTATGGATAGTGGTTGATGGCATGCTATTCTTCAGGACAGATGAATGCCAGCCATGGTGGAGAACATCTAGTCTCTACTGCTCTCTCAGATCCTATTTGCAGCAAGGCAAGCTGAAAGGCGAGCATCTGTCTGTTGGTGGTATGAATTGAAGCTTTCCAGAGCAGATGTTGCTCTTTGTCTCTCTGCAGCTGAGTGCTGCAGACAAGCTGTCTCTGAGTGAGGCTGTGAGGAAGATGCTTGTGGAGGAAGACTTTTAGATAGATATCTGTAGGGTAAAGGTGTCAATTGAGGGAAAGATCAGACTATCACATAGTTTAGGCAAGTGGAAGAGCCCTTTCATCATGGAAGAGAGAAATCAAGGAAATTATAGATACTGAATAAGTGTCTCCTGTGACTACAGAGGTGCAGATAAATTGTGCAACACTGTGCATTTGTGTAGCAGGGCCACAGAATGCTGGTACTCAGACATTCCAGTGAATATACTCAGAAGAAAGATGTATGGAGAAAGACCTGACTATATACACCTCAGAGCACTTTGATTTTGAAAGTAATTAAATTCACTACTTAAGCAAAGACCTTTGAGTTAAAATTTTGAGCCAACCAATATTATTTAAAGATGATCAGGCAATTGCAAGATGGCTGCATCCAGGTTGACTCTGCAGCAATTCCATCCAGGTTGCAGGAGGGTTGTTACTTCTGCACTGGTGGGAAGGCATGTACTTCTGGAGCAGCTGAACACTACTGGACTTGCAAATGGTATTGATAGCTACAAATTACCCTCATGCTGCATTAGCTGCATTTTGAAGGGGCACATATAAATGGCACCAGATCCTCCTCACTAAAAAATGACATAAAGAGTAAGATAGACCTTTTTGTCTTCTGTTAAATTCAGGTATGTGTGTTGTGATAGCTGTCAGCAGGGTAAGAGGGGGAGGTGCTTTATCTTTCTTTCTCCCTTTCCTAGCAGTTAAGCTGAAAGCACGCGGTTAAGGCTCATCTTCCAGCTTTCTGCTAGTGTACCTGCAAATTTCTGAGTCACTTCTGTGTAAAACCACTTGCTCCCCTGCTGGAGCAAGTGACATTGCAAAGGTTTGTCTGTGCCTCCCTCAGCCTTCAGGACTGATAGGTTTCCATCCCAACTCCTTCTCATTCTACATACAAGATAGGAAAGCTGAGAGCACGCCAAGACTGTTGTGCACACCACGTCTCTTGTGTGATAGAAAGTGTGCAGTGTATGTTCTGTGGCTGTCAGGGAATGAACCTTAGAAAAGAGGGGCACAAGAAAATTGGGGACACCTCCCCTTTTCATTTCAATGTCCAAGATTCAGAGCTCCACAAAGCTTCTGAAAATAATTATATTCCTGTGCACCCTGAAATCCTGATTGTAGGCACAGATGACTCCGCATGATTTTCTCAAATCTGGCACTGGTTCAAGGTTACCTTTGGGTCTGGGACCAGCCCAGGTAGGTGTGTTTAATGGATATAGATGCCTGCCAGGCTGCAGCAAAGCTGTTATGTAAAGCCAGTAAAACTCCTGTGCAAAGAATCTTCCCAGTAGTGTTCCCACTGAAGCCCACTGAGAAGCTTCATTTGTAGCTGAGGTATTGGTTGATACACGCCAAAGGGTTTTTGAGATTGCTACTGTATGGATCCTCAGCTTTGTATCCAGATAAACCGTGCAGAATCCAGAACAAAGGTGTAATTTCTGCTTTTCTGCAAAATATGTAACTTCCTCTGGAGCATAAATGGCTGAGAGACTGTGGGGAAGTATTTGCCTTACACCTTACTTCTCTGTCTTCCCTCCTACTGCACAATGCAGTCTCCTTGCATTATTCCTCTTATCTTGTTGTATCCCTGTTTATGCCATCGGAAAATTCATGGATCCCTTGAAAACATCATAGATGCATACTCTGGGAGATACCTGTTAAAAATTTAATTTGCATGTGACTCTCATGGCTTTTCTATAATCACAGAAGAAAATCAGGCTTTGATCCTGAGAAAAATGCTGCCACTTTTATAATACAGATATAAATATTTTTTAAAAATATAGGAAGATTTTTTTCTCTCTTTGCAAAGTCTGCTGTAATTGTATAATGTTACATATTTGGCAAGCGTAATTGTGTTGCTATAGTGATCTGAAATTACAACCAAGATGAATTTTTAGTCAAGGCTAATTTAGAACTCAAAACCATCTTGTGAACTTCTCTGAGCCCTGGAAAAATCATTTGGTTCTCAATAAACATTTTCTCTTAGCTTCTAGTTTTCCAGTAAGCTCATTGTCATTTTGAAGCAATGTTCTATAAATGGGCCAATGAAATACATTTGAATTAATCAAAACCAAAACCTCTAAGAGGCACAGTACTAGATTCAACAGTGTGAGTTTTTCTGCTCTCATTGTCAGAGAGGTTGAGATAGATGGTAGTCACATCTTCAGATAGTCTTGAAGTCAGAACAGTCAATCCTTCAGTTTGGGAGGTAGCAATAAAGAGTCAGGCTTTTGAAGGAAAGAGCTTTGCTTTTTTTATCTTACAGTGCATGGAGAGTATGTATCAATGTGTTAAGGTCATCTGTTCCCTGGGACAAGAGAGTGAAAATGTCTCCAGCCTTCTTTTTAACTGCAGGCAATTGTGTCTTTGGCTCATCATCCCACCCAGAGATGCCTGTCTCTCTTCATGACAGTGGTAACTGGATTGTACCATGAAAATCGAATTCTTGAGTTTCGCTGTCACCTTTGGGTGAAATTTAAAATGCAGGAGCTGGTACTTCTTGTGGGCTTGCCCAGTGCCTTCTATGTCAAGAATATTTCAAGAGAATGCTGTGAACCCATTTTGCTTCATGAAAATTAGATGACTGAACAGGATCTGCACCTTGGCTTGGACATGGACATATCTTTAACTACCGCTGCTCAGAAACTGCCTTTCAGCAATGCAGTGCAGGCACTAAAAAAGATATTTTAAGCCATGGGGCTGTGCCTCAAATGGGGATCTCACTTTTATAGTGCTGTACACTATATTTATACTGCTATGCACTGAGACAATATTTTCTGCTTAACTTTCTTATTTCCATTCTATAGTCGCATTCTATTTCCTGGGCCAAATCTGCTGGCAATAGCTTTGTCTTGTTTAACTGTACTGCAGATTTTATCACAGTGTCATTAATCCTGCTTAAATCTGTGCATAAAAGTGTGTTTGTTCCAGTGTTGGAAAGGATTTGACAATAGGGATTTTATAAGGCATAAAATGCACAAACTCCTAGAAAACTACATGTGCTTGCAGACACATAGAAAGGAAATTGATGTGATTAATAATAAACAAATTAAGAAATGAAATAAAGAAACCCTACTTTTTCCATGTAGTCCTGGAGAAGGGATGGTAGTCTGGTCAGCAAGAAGGGCTTTTTCACCCTTCAGAAAAAACAAATCCAAACATAATGGGAGGTTAGCTTTAGGCCAGGCTTTTGCAGTTTAGGCCTATTTGTCTAGCAATTTTTTTTTTTTTCTGAACTGTTGAGCAGATTTTGTATTCTGTGACCCTTCCATGACTGTCTGCAGAATAAAGAAACAAGAACTGTCTGCAGAATGAAGAAACAAGAACTGAAGAAAAGAATGTCTGAAAACTAAACTTGGACAGTTGGGAAGGATTCAAATTCTGATCTTTGGCAAAGCAGAGGTATACAAGCTTCTGATGACTTTTATACTGGAGTCAAAAATGGGGAATTAAGAGCTGAACACTAACAGAATTTGTGTGGATTTTCAAGGCTCCTGAGAAACTCGTCTTCACTTCAGCATTTCAACATTTCATTCTAATACTTGGATTAGATAAAATTTGCCTTACTTCTACCAATATCCCTCCTGATACCTATGTATATCCAAGACACTGTCTTCATTATTTTCCTGAAAACACCCCCTAAAATAAAATATTCCCTGTGCTAGACTCTTGGTACACATACTTCTTGTGGTTAATTTCCTAGTTTTGACTGTATCAGTTCTCCCAACAGTTTCTATTCAGTGTTTATTGTGCAGATGCAAAGATCCTCAGGGATTACCAAACAAGCCTCAGTATCTACTTCAAAACCAAAGCTAGTCTCCTTAAACCTGCTCACTCCGTTTCCCCTCCCCCACTGACTCCACCCCCCTGCCCCGATTTTTAGAAATATATGTTGAAAGTCAATAAAGATTTTAAGAACTCAAATATGACACAAAGATTTATGAGTTTTTCTTGCATGTACATGGCATGAGTAAAAGTAGATAAAACCAGACCTGTTTCTGCAGTCATAGACTGATCCTTAGTCATGATTTTCTTTCCTTTCTGATTTGAGAGAATAAAAAGCTGCATGTATTTACTACATAACTACAAGATGATAAAGCTGTATGATTTCAGTAATAAAACATAACTATTCTGCACAATTTCCACAGTATAACAGAGTTTTACTTATTCGTTTATATTTACTTGGTTTTCTGACACCACAGATAGGTGTTAGAATCATTACATGTAAGGCAAACTCTGTTGGACAGAGCAGATGAATTTTCTTTTTTTTTTGTACAGTAGCCTGAGTGTTACACCTCCCAGAGGGCATTTGGTTATAAGGATAACAAGGCACTTAAGGTGCATAGCATATTCTTCTTTCTGTGTCTATGCTACTTCCAAATTGTTGGTCAGTCAGGGATACGTACTGCAAACAAGACCATAGTCTGAACTGAGCCATCATCCTAGGGAATGCAGAGTATCTGATATTAAATATCATATCTATTGAGTCCCAACTAGTGAAAATTCTGGCAGGTGAATCTAATTGTCATTTTGTCTCCAGAATGATCCACTGCTTGCTTTTCTGTCTTCTAATGAGTCTTGCTATGAATCTTCTTCTCTTGAACTTTCTTCTCAGACTAATTTATGGTCTAGTTCTAATCTCTAATGTGAGTAATTTATTGTTTAGCTTTAGTTGGAACGTGACCTTCCTCAATGTTGAGGATTTATTTATTATTTAGCCAAGGTTCAGGCTCTTGAAAGTTTTTAGATTTGCCTTGGAGAAGGTTGGATTACTCCCTATTCTAGATAAAACAAAGTGCCTACCACAATAGAAAACATCTTCAGAATGCCCTTGTTTTGTTACCTGATCTACATACTTACAACCAAATGTGAAGCTGCTTAGAATTTTTCAAAACTGTACATGGGATAATTCTCTCAACTGCTGACATCAGGAATTTTGAAAACTAAAGCAGTAAAAAACTGCTTATGAAATTTTATCACTATGTTTGGACAAAAGGAACAAAGGAAAACAAGCATCCTCTCTAATAACTAACAGAGTAATGGCATTATTGGAAATAAACACATTCTTTCTTTCTGATAGTCCAGAAAAACCTGTGAAGAATCACAATTATATCACCTTACTTCCAGAAGCTGCAAGCCCAATTTATTTCAATTTGATTTTTGATCTCCATTTGTGTGTTCTTTTGCATGGCTATAGTAGGAAAGTCTTATGTACTTCACGTTCACTTACAGCCAGCCCATAGTAAGTTTAAATGTGTATTCAGCAGAATTTCTGTCCCTGGACTTGAGAAACATAATACATCTTGTATTATATATAAGAATACAGCTTTTTGATCTGAATTTAGCTACATTCCAGTTGTACACACCCAAGATGCATATCGTAGAGTATATAATCTTTTAAAGGAATAACTTCAGCAAAAGCATCATCAGTATTTTGTACTAACGTTCCCTCTTTAATTAAATTCTAACACTAGAATTGATTGGCTGTGAATAGATCTTGGTCATTTATATATAGATTAGAAAATCAATCAAATAAATGAGAACAGTTTTGTGAAGGAATTAATTTGAAAGCATAAGGATAAACTTTTGGTTGGATGTCAGATGCCCACCAAGACTCTCTTTCCCTCTCAATTAGACAGGAGGAGAAAAGATGAAAAGTCTTTTGGTCAAAATCAAGACGGGGAGATCACTTATCAAGTACCTGCTTCTAGAAATAGAAGAGACTTCTCCAATGAATACCATTCTCCTTCTTTCTTCTAGATATCTTGCAAAATAGCTGTCAACAATGCACGACCAAGGTGACTTCTTACTCTGGGGATATCTGGGCAGAGCTGGGTGCCCATATTTCAATGCAACCTTGACTTAGGTAGTTTATCTGACTGTGACATATATGGTTTTTGTCACCCTGAAGACTGGGGAATAGCTCTGCTCACACTTGTCCTTTTTTTCCTTTTCATTCAGCTCCTCCCAAACTGCTGACAGACTGCTTCTTTTGTCTTGTCACCTTGTGAGGCACTCATAAAGAAGAGGATCTTCATGCTCAGGTCTCAAGGAGACCTATGCAGTTGCACAGAGAACCTAACACAGTTGCACATAAAATAGGTTTTATGATGCAAAATGTAAAGCTGAACATGAACTCAGGATCTGTTTTGAACACGTCCACAAGAAAATCTTTAGCTTTTTGGAGAAGAAGGGGCTGGAGGAAGTGGCAACAGAGAAAACAAGTGTATGGAATGAAGACATCTTAAGTTGACTTTCGGAGATGAAACATGTGAGCCACTAGATGTAATGTTATGGGGAGGAACTAATATCTAATAGTAATAATATTTTATAACTTTATCATGGAATCACTAACATTAATAGTAATATGGTAATATACTACTGTAATATAGCAAGAGCTATACTGTATTATTAAATGTTAACGTAATTAATTTACATAATTATGTATTCGATTTATTTTTTAATATATTTTACATAAGAATATGGTTTTATTAAATATGTATCTTCAGCCCTCAGGACTGTAGCTGGCAAACAGTCTGAGGTATGTTTCCAATATAATTTGTATGATGGCTTTAATAATATCTATCTATCTATCTATCTATCTATCTATCTAATAATATCTCTATGAAACTACTATATTATGTAAAAAAGGGCTCATAAGAGTTTTATGTACAGATTGCAGACAACCATCTCTTCCTTTCACAGGTAAGCAGAAGGTGTAGAAATAATGGGAACTGCTTTTTTAGGCCCATATACTGTCTGCTAGTTGAGTGCTGTTAGAAATGCACAGAAGTCTAGAGATGTTTCTTTTCCAGGGAAAACTTGTAAGTGCTTAGCTCTATGCCTGTACACAGAGCTCAGCTGACAACACACAAAACCAAGAGCCATAGAATCAATGGAGGCCTGTTGTCTTCTTGGAGAGGTTACTCATTTTCTGAGCACAGAATCACAAGGGTTGGAAGAGACCTCTGGAGATCACTGGGTCCAAGCCTCCTGTCAGAGCAGGTCACCTAGAGCAGGTTGCACAGGAACTTGTCCAGGCAGGTTTTGAATTTCTCAAGAGAAGGAGACTCCACCACCTCCCTGGGCACCCTATTCCAGTGCTCTGCCATCCTCAAAGTAAAGAAGTTCTCCTCACATTTAGGTGGAACTTATTAAATTCAAGTTTATGCCCATATCTTCTAGTCCTGTCACTGGGCACCACTGAAAAAATACTGGACCCACCCTCTTGACACCCACCCTTTAAGAATTTATGAGCATGGATCAGATTCTCCCATCTTCTCTAGACAAAAAAGACCCAAGCCCCTCAGCCTCTCCTCATAAGAGAGGTGTTCCAGGCCTCTAATCATCTTTGTAGCCCTCTGCTGTACCCTCTCCAGCATCTGAACCATGTGCAACTGTCCAGGTAGGATGGTTTTTCTCTTCTTTTGTGTCCTTTCTGTCAAGCAACTGGTGTTTTCCAATCTCAGACCTCCTGACAGGTGTGCCTCCACTGAGAGCTGTGTCCCATGTTTGAGGGCTGCAATTTCCCATGCCCTGTCCTGTTTTAGGACACACGGTTAGGCTCTCCTTGGAATTTCCAGGGGGACATTTACAGAGTACAGTGTTCTTGTTGTCTTCAAATGGATCCAGACATTGCCTTGCTTAAAGCCTTCCTTGGACCTTTTCCTGAGAAAGGGATATCATCTGCAGGCTTTGTTGGGCTCTCCTCTGTGTTAGAGCAACTGTCTCACCACAGATGGAGAGCTTTCTGGTAAAGAATTGGTATTTGTGATTAGTATGCTTCCTTCAGACTTCCCTGCTCACGATCTCCTGCCCAGTGCTTGCTTGGGCTTCTTAACCTGTACAGCAGCTAAACCAAAATTCACAGCAGCTTTGGATGACCAGGTTAGCAATCTCTTTTACTATGACAGTATATGTTGTTTTGCTTTGTTTGGCCTAGGAAGTGAGATCAAAGTGCCCTATAACTGGTAAGTCACATCGTAGCAGGATAATGCTTCTCAGCTGCCATGTCATGGTGGACCTCAGCAGGTATTGGGTTCCCATGAGAGAACAGACATAGAGGACCTGTAGCTCTTTATCTCAGGTGACAGAAACACCATCCCTGAATTTAAAAAAAATCCTGAATAACTGGTTCCAATTTTCAAAGTGAGAAATATACCCACAGGCAGCACCCATTTGAGTTTCCTGCTTGGCAGAAGAAGTTGCCTTGTGCAAGGCAAGTCAAGCACTGTCCCTTTTTTGAGAGCATCCAGCACCTGTATGAAAGGGATTTCACCACTATTTATTCTTATGTCAGACTGAGCTGGAAGAGGAAGACAGAGGATAATTAAGAACTTCCCTATCAACAGAGAAAGAGGTCCCTGCTGAAACCTCAAGCTGGACAAATTCTCAGCAGTCATGGTTGATCACCTCACTAAAAACATCTGATTTTTCTTGGAAGTTTGGCCTTAGAATTCACACCACTGCTACATGCAAATGCCCTGAGTCATGCAAACAAAATGGACTGAAAATGGAGTATTAAGTGGGCTTTTGCTTGACATATTATAGTGAACGTGCTTTTAGGATGCAAACAATAATGCAACAGTTTGTGGAAAATTTGACAACCAGAAAAAAAATCTTTATATAATTACTGTTTTGTATTGAAAATACACAAGAGTTGTCATACTCTCTTTGTAAAGAATAGTTCTATTATCTATAAATTATTTACTTTTCTTTGAAAAATATCTTTTCCAGAAAAAATGGTTTTTTTGAAAAATCACGTTTTTAATACCCCTTACACACTTCCTACATGGTCTTTACATGAAAAATACCACAATATTTTCTCAGAGAATCTCCATAATTTCTCAGCCCTATAATTTGTAGTTTAGAGCATCAGTTTGACTTTGTTAACAATTATAATGACGTCATTAAGAAAGGTTTTTCTAAGCTCTGAAATAATACTTTAACTCTGCATTTCATTTCAAGAAAATATATGTTTGAAACAATCTATTTTAAGTTTTATTTTTTAAATTTCCAAAAGGCTACAGTTGTTCTTGGGTGCCTCATAAAAGAAGAATTTTTTTTTTTTTCATTTAGGTTTATTTAGTGAGGGAGGTCTTGGTGGATTTCTTCCACCCCATGTATTTTTGAATCATGTACTTCTGGTTTTATATTTACTTCAAACACCTGCCTTTGTTTTCTGAGTTTTGCTGAAAATGTGAAGCAGAAAAGGTGTATGCACAACGGACAAAGCACAACAAATGATGAGCTCTTAACTGAGGAGGCTGGCACATCCTAGTGAAGTGTTGAGTAACTTTCTTAGGATTTTGTTCTTATTAAAACTCTTTGTAGCTCCTTTGCTTTAGCATCAACTGGTTTACTTCGTTTGTCACTTAATTATCACTACAATCTATAAATTATTATTGGTTAATTACAGTGTTTAATTAACTATGGCAGTGAAAAGGTATATAAGGTTTGTAACCCTTGGGAAATAAGGTTTAGGTTGCAAAACCTGTTCAGTAAGAGTATTCCACTTGATTATCTACTGTTAAAAATACCAATAAAAAAAGCTACTTGCTCAATGAGGAAAGAAGAATGAGCATTTTCCCTGAAGGCAAGTTGTTCTTATGTGCAGGCCTCACTAGGGGGCATTTTTTTTCCTTTTCAAAGTCTGCCTTCCGTAAGAGACAGGTAAGTGAATTACAGTACCATTGGCCTATCCCATATCCATCCCTTTCTACAAGACAGGTGTGAAGTAACCACAAGAACAAAAGAACATCATCAGTGACACAAACTTTAGATCTTTTTATTAAGTGGAATGCATAAAGCAGGTTGTTAACAATTTCTATTCTAGCATAGACACACATACAACTGTCTAGGTCCCTGTCCCTCCAGTCCAGGCTACACGGACACCACAGAACCAGGGGACCTCTACGGTTTTGGTGACCTTCTGACATGCTTGGATGCTTCTTGGCAACTCAGCTGCTACACACAGTGGCTACACCTCGGTAAAAACCTTTGCATAGTGCTGAAGGTCCGTGTGTGCATGTTGCCCACTAGAGGCTCTTGTCATCACTGCATATTGTCTTCTAACTTAGATGGTAGGCACTGGCCTTCAAAAGCAGCTTCTTTTGTTAATCTGCTACTCATAACAGGATTCAAAAGCATCATCTGGCTGTACCTTTGAAAACATAGGGGAAACTTCCAAATTCTGATGAACATGCATTCTTAAATTATTTGTTTGATTTTCTTGAACCACATTTCCAATTTTCTCCAACCATACAAAAAAGAAAAATTTGCATTTTTAAATATGGTAAGATTAGATTCTTACTTAACCTCATGAATCTAGGTGCTAAGATTTAAAGAAAACCAACAAAAAATGTGAGACCCGTAATAAAGTGGTGAGAAATTAAAAGCCTGTCTACAGCAGAGGGATGCTGTAGCATTGGGATATTGTCCAGCTTACTGGTCTACAGATAAACCTTGTTGCCTAGGTTGATTTTAACAGATTTTAACTCAGTTGTTTAATTAGATTTCATTTTTCTAGATGAAAATCCTAACTTTCATTGTGATACCCAAGCATTTAGCTTCTCTCAATGGACGACTTTTACACCTCTGGGAGCAATGGATTGTCTTGTTCTCCTGGCAAAACCAGAAATATTGAAAAATAATTATTTTCTGGGTGATATATGCATTTTCTTATTCTTATATATTTTCTTTTTCTGAGTATTCAACATCATTTCCCTGGTAACTCTTGCTTCATTCAGACGTGTTTTAAAAGGAAAATTGTTATATCAAAATCAATATCTTATTCTTAGTAATGTGATTGTTTTCTGTACAAAATTATCAAGATAGTACGATAAAAATTTCAGCCAAAATCATTCAAAGTACTTCACAAAATTTCTCAAAAAATTTATGTATCCTTAAAAGAGTACTTTGCAGTGGATTCTCTCTTTATAAAATATTACTCAATTGTACTGTGTGCTCTTTGACTTTAGCAAGGGAGCCTAGAATCATCAACACTACTGTAAAGCAGAATGGTTATTCAGATATGTGATTTCACTGATGCTTACACTGCAAGTACCACGGCAGAGCAGTGCAGGTTCACAAGGACATCTTGCCAATGAGGCAGGGAGGCCATTTGTAACCCTATGACTCACCTATAAATCTGCAGCAGCACATCTTTTCTTGCCAATTTACACAAGCTGAAAACGCATACCTCAATGATGAGGACAATAACAGTTATATAATGGCATCCATGTATGTCCTTAGGGGCAAATAATTTATTCCATGATACCTAGGCTTTGTTAACCCATGCAACATGGCTTTGGGAAGAAGCATCTCTTTGGCACTCCAAAATGCTGAAAAGGGTGGGAAATAACAGTGTTTCCTCAGGAGGAGCTTTGTGTTGGCCTGTGCTCACCTTGACATTAACTCTGCAGCATGTCTCCTTTCCACTCTCTTTTTTCTCACCTTGGCTACTTCTGTTCAGGAAACAGAGTATGTCCCATGCGTCTCTGAGCTGATGTATTACACGAGATAATACTAATCAAGTGTTTATACACAGCACAAGAGGAAAAAGCTAGTCTCTGGAAGAGTTAATAACTTCAGAAAAACTGATTTGTCATTTGCATAGAGCTGGGGTTTCAAGTGTGAAAATGTAATTATTTGTCTATTTAGATGTTCAAGTTTGGAGGTAAATTCAACATCAGACCTAGGACTAAAGTAATGCTCTGTACAGGAATGAAGTAATTCCCCCCAAAAATGACAAAATGGTGAGCTGCAGGAACCATTCTGGGATGTGCCAGGTGTTCAATTAGGGCTTTTCCCCAGGCAGAACTGGAATAGTCTGCTAAAATTGTACCCCTGTCCAGCGCTTCTGTATTCTCAAAGGTTTCTCTGTGATGTAAGAAGGAGCATGAATAATGTATGTTTTCTTCTAAAGAGGAATTCTGAAATGAGAATTGAATTGCATGCTGCAGGTTTGAATAAAACTGCCTTTTCTGCTTTAATGTGATGTACTTTAGGCCTTTATGGCGAGGTGAAGAATGAAAAAAGAAAGCAAGACAACAAAAATATCTGTGGAGTGATTGTAGTCCTCTTAGTAAAGTTCATAGGAGATTTGTGTATATACCTGCATGAAGAATCTTCTCTACAAATTAAAGGGGAAGGTATTAAATCATGCAAACTGAGAAATGTGGAAATGCCTTAAGTTACAATCTTTTTCTATTTTATATATATTTTTTCATTCTTAGAAGGGAAATCATGTATTAGGTCAGACAGAGTGAAAGCTCACAATATATTCCCTGGAAATCCAATGAGTATAATCTGGCTGCCAAAAAGCCTCACAGATACTAATTGATTGTTTTATATAAGGTAAAGAAGCCTCAGAAACAATGGGAAATAACATGTAATCTCTTGAATGAAAGAATCAGCTAGGGTTCTCAGGTTCAGGGTGTCCATGATCCCTGATGGCACTGGCAAATTTGCATGTGCTTAACCACGTGCATCAGCCTAACAGACTGTTATGCATAAGGCAAAGAGCATGACACTGAGATAAATGCCACCCAGGCTACTACCCTAGGGATACTGTTGTCTCTCTCACTTTTTAAGATGCTTCCACCATGTCTTCTGGATCTCTAAGACTGCATCTGCATTGCCCTGTAGAATATTCCCTCCAGGCACCCTTGAAGTGAAATGGTCCATCCACTTGTCACTCACTGCCCAACTATAGAAGTGGGGTTTCTGGTATTACGATTGCTGCTATTATTCAGGGGCAATCTTACTGCACTTGGAGCTTGTAAATCCTGCCTCCACAAAGCCCATTCACAGCAATATCAATAAGTCCTACTTCCTGTCACTCTCCAAATTTTTTCTTTGCCCTTCAGGTACTAATATGGAACATCAGAGCTGACCCATTTTCTCCTTTGACAGTAGTACTATGTTCTTCCTAGAAGGTTTTGGATGTTGGCTATTACTAGAGTAGGTAAAATCTATGTCCCATGTCCCTCTCAAGCAGGAACTTATGCTTTCCAAGAGAAAGAGTGATGTGTGCCAGGATCCTGGCAGTCTTGGGTTCAGGTTGTTTCTGAGACTCCATGAAAAGGAACTTGGTGCTTCTCTGATTTTCCTCCATACTGTAATAGTGGAAAAGATGGTCCATCAAGAATCTAGGAGCATTATGATTCCAGTGAAGGATCTACCATGATTTCCCCAAAGGACTGGAAAGACACTGATTGTCAATTTCTCTTCCTACATTCTTCCAACACTGATCTACCTCCATGACAAAAAAGAGCAGGTCCTCAGCTTAACCAGATGATTTCTTCCCTGAAGAACTCTGGACTAGAAAGATAATGAGCAAAACATATGGCTAAAGATATGAACCTATATTCTTGAGTGTAAAGCTGCCAGAAAAGCCTCACACCAACTTCTCCTTCCTTTAACTAGTCTAGTATAAATTAGAATTATATGTTTTATTAAAATTATGTGTATATTTATATACAAATTAAATCATGTATCCTGATCCTTAGCCCTCTCAGTGTAAAGTACAGGGCTAATTGCTGCAGAATCATCTCAGTCACCTTCAAAGCAGAGTGTTACAAACACCATGTTTTTCATTGTTGTACTGTTGTACTCAGTTCTTCAGATCTGTCTTTCCTTAGAAGTGGAGGAAAAGAGAGAGTCAAATAAGAGTGAAAGCACAATATAATTTTTAGCACATGACAGTGCTGCAGAGAGACAACACAACAGCGGTAGGATGCAATTTTTCTGATACTTCTGTGACATGATAGTGTTGATCACCTGCACTAACCATTGCTGAATCCCAGTGGTCAAATAATTGCTGCCTAGTGCAAATCCAATTGAGATTGTCCAGTATGGTGTCTCTAAACTTGCCCATTGACTGAGCATGGACTTGAAGAGAGTCATTGTGGCTTGTTGAATTAGGATATATTCCTTGCAAATCTAAGTGGTGACATAATCAGGTCCCCCCTTTTCTCAGACATTTATATCCAGAGCTAGATCCTCATTAGTACAGCATGGCTATGTTTACACTGCCCACTGACACGGGTTCATACAAATTGTTTTGATTTTTATTCTTCACTGTAAGGGTCCTTAGGATGGGGAATTGTCTTTTTTCTGTTTTGTTTTCAGGTGTTGTAGTGTCCCTCTTAGTGATTAGATAGCAAGGCTATATGGGAAAGACTAACTAGGGTGACTTTTTATAGCTGCTGAATTTCTAGGTCAACCTCTATCACACCAGTCTCAGGCTCAGGAAACACAGGAACATTTTTAGCTTCAGTTCATAGCCAAAAATGACTGGATGCCCTTCACTTTAATAGCAGTTCTCCAACCTAGTAGAAAGTCAGAAAGAAATGGGAAGTCGGATTTGCATCCTGACTTAGGCAATGAATAGCAGTGGGCTATTCAGCTCCTTTTTCACATGGTGCCTTTATTTCTCTCAGAAATCAACACCCTGCGTTATCCACACTATGTGTATTTTTGATCCTCGCCTCTGATGCAAAGTGAAGCACGTTGTTCTGTATTTGGGAATCTTGGCATAGTTTGAGCCAGCAGGTTCCAGATATACAAGATGGATGCACCTCATATTGTACTCAGTTTCTTCAGATCAGTACCAGCATCTCTAGTAGTTCAGCAACAGTCAGCAAAATTGATCTACTTAGTACAAGGTAGTACAGAAAAAATAGAGCTCTCTTGGAAATAAATGCCACTTATCTAAGAAAAGTTGCTGGATAACAGGGTGTAGCTGTACATATTTACTAGTTTAAGTGCCTTGCTTCTAAGCTTTGATGTCTTGTGTGTGTCATGAGGTGAAAAAAAAATTATAGAAACAGAAGACTTCACAAGCTTTATCAGATCTTGGTCTTTCTAGATCAGGATACCAAGACAGCGCTACATTGTCCATGCTAGGGACTTCAGCTAAACCAGACGAAGTTCAAGAGCTTGTGGAAAGATTTGTAGAATGCTGAGAGTTTCAATGAAAGCAGGTACAAATAGAAGGACTGTGACGTGACTCCTGTACAACTATGGAGCTTGCATACTTTTGTGGCTGGCTTTTTTTTCCTATGACTTGTATTTTGAAGGGCTTGTGTGAGTTGAATTCCAGGGACACTTTTGCAAAAAGTTTCCAGTTCTCATTTAGGAGTTCAGCTTGCGGCACTGCTTCCAACTTTACTGATTCTGCTTCAGACCTGAGGAAGTGAGTGTATACTTGTAATCTGCCCGACTTCCACTTTTCTTCCAAAGCACAAAGTACAAACTAAGAAAATTCTCCTCCTCCTTTTTCAGCAGTGTCCATTTTACTGAGAATCATCCAAACTTAATAGGAGTCTCCCATCACTGGAGTAGTAGGAAAGTTTTTCCATATGGCAAATTCCGAATACTGATGGAATTGTCATCTTGGTGACTGCACTGGCAATAGCCGAAATTTTTCTCTCTAGCAGAGATCTTTGTTATCTGTGTGATCTCTGATACACCATTAAGTTTGTTGTGTTGAGGCACAAAGAAAATTTATTTTTTATTTTTGCTTAAATTTATTTGTGCCTGTGGCTGTGACTGTGTACTCCATCTGCAGAACTCTGCAAAAATACTAATAAATAGCACTAATAGCAAAAGATACTCTCACAGAGAGATAATTATATCACAGAAGAGGAGCAAGAAGCAGATAAAACTCTTCCCATCTTCTAAAGGTTATGTCCATCTCTTGATAATCACACATGTCTTGGCTAATTGATATTACCGAAACAACAGCTTGCAGGACAAATTGTATTTCTGATGTGTTAAATGAAAATGAAATTAGAAACACAAAATGTCAAAAACCCATTTCAGATCACACATAATTTACTCTCGTTTTTATTTCAGCATATTCAGTAGCTAGTTACATATTCTCATCTCTTCATCTAGATATTTGATAAGGTCAATGAATGCACATGGAAAGTCCTCATATTTAGCATTCAAAGAAAGGTCTAGTCTTGAAGAAGGAGGAAGCTGTCAACTGGAGGTTTGGGGTTTTTTTCCTTAGAACACAGCTTTAATTGTGATTAGTTATTTTCACTGCTGAAAGGAATGTAATAAGAGAGTGTTTAACATTTATTTAACAAATGGTGCTGACACCTTTCATCAGTTATATTTAGCACATTTCCATTTGACGCTACTGCTCAAAACCTGACCTATACTTATTTGGTTTGTGAGGTCATAGTTCTTGCACTTGCTTTGTTTTTGATTCAGGGAGGGTTTAATTTGATTAATTCCACCACACTTTCTTACTTGTACTAATGAACTTTGTCCTCTGCAAAAGGTGGAGTGCTTTTAACCCCATCTCCAGGTACAAACCATGGTTCAGAAAGATGAAGAACAACTTCTGCCAGACATATAGAGGCAAGACACCCAAGTAGTCAGGTCCTGGCACCCAGAATTGCTTGATGGTTGCTTGAAGGGCGTATAGATACATTGTGTACTTCAGACAGCAGGGCATACGTGACAGCCAGCTTCCTGACTTGGAAGACACCCACATCAGCAAGCAATTGCAAGCATGTGTGTCTTGAAGTCTCACTGTTATGGGACACGTAGTTGTGTCTTTCAAAAAGAATAACTTATCACCTTTACTTGAAGATACGCCCAAGGCCTACACTGGAGCAAGTGCTGGATCACAAGTTCCAGGTGAGAATTTGAGACCTCTCAGAGCTTTGCTCTTGAAGAAATCCTGGCACAGTGAAATACCTGAGATCACGAAGGGAATCACGAATAGTGCTCACAGAGCTTGGACTTCATTGGACTTCATTCTATCATTGCATCTGCTCTTTATTTGTGAAACACCTTGCAAGATGAGATCACCTGTATTGTCATAACTTCTCTGTACTAGAAAGTTGATGCTTCTTCATGAGCAAGGATTTGAGGAAGCCTGGTTAGTTGGCAGATATGAACCAAAATGTTTGTAATCTCTGAAGCAACAACCATAGATACCCAAACATTATTAGCAATCAGCAAGATGTGTATCCTTCCCCTTCTTGGCACCAAGTTACTTCTTCATCTGGCTGCTTCTTCTGGCCACATCTACGAGTTTACAAAAAAATTTTGGGCACTTTTTCTCCACTGATTCAGATGGATAACACAAATTACTGGTCCCTCAAAATAACAACTTGGCCTTTAACAGCCTGCTGGGGTGATGATCAGACTTTCAGATATTTAGCTCCAGAAAAATCTCAAACAGTATCTTGTACTACAAATCTGCAGAGAACTGAGTGATCCTGCCCTCATTGTGCCATGCTTACATTCCAAGTTTGTTTCTTGCCTTCAGTAGCATACTTTTCACTCTTTTCAGGTACACCAGTAGCTATAATCCGGATTGCTTGTTGAAAATCACATGACTTAAAAGTATTGTCGCTAAGTCTAGGAATCTTCATGCTGAATGCCCATCAACCAAGAATTAGGACTCGGCACTGGGGAGAAGACTTATTACCTTGCATAAGACCTATATATCCTATAAACTGTCCCTTAAAGTAGAAAAAATGTAAAATCTGAAATCTAGCTGCAATGAAAAGCTGGAAGACATTTATTCCCTCTCTTGATATAGGGGAAGAGAAAGCCCATATGTTCATGATAAACACATTTATTATTTTAGATTTTGCAAGTGAAATTGAAGACACATTTCATTTAGGGCTGTTTCCCCCTTTCCCTTTTCTCCCTCATAGTGTCACTATAAGGCATACTTAAGGTTCTTTGAGTGCTTTAACTGCATTTACATATACTAAAATTTCATTTTAAGTGCATCAGGAGTTTCTCTATATTTCTGATGTTTATTTCTGGGGAATTACACCATCTGTGGATTTTAATTTACCAATATGTACTCTGTCCTTTAACTCCATTTTAATGCCACTCATGTTGGAATCCGTAATGTACTCTACCACAAACCACCTGCTGGTTTGAGATTTTTTTTCTTCTGCTTCTTCATAAATGAGCAATTAATTTACTTAACTGTTCCAAGAGCTGTCTTTCCTCTAAGTTTGCCTGCAAGGGGAATTTATTTGCTCTTAACTTCTAGAATAGCCCTTGCCTATGAACTGCATTCGTTTTGAGCTGTCCTAGCCATTAGGCTGCTTCTGGTCAGTTTACCAATGTTTTGGAATAAGTTGGCAAAACTGTCCTGGTAGAATGTTAAGTGTGGGCTGCTCTGACCTCAGTAACATCTGTTCTCTCATCCACAACCTAAATGGGTTGCAAGGGTTTTTCTTAGGCTAGAATTCGACTTACGTTATCAAAAAAAAGGGCATCCAGTAATGCAGGCACTTTCAGAAAATATCAAGGACAAGAGAATATTTAATAGTGGCAGCTGGAGACAGTAGTGAGCACTATGTTCACTTGCATATTTACACTTATGTATATATTAAAATATATACATTTTAAAAGTCTGTGAATAAAGTAGAGACCATGGCCTCTCACTTTTCTTATCACTAGACAAAATGCTTTAGAAAAAATGTAGCTGTCTCTGATCTGTCTAGTTCTTTGTCTTTTTCCTAGGCATTCCTGCCTTGACTGACTATGTGGAAGAAAGTCAGCAATGTCCTCTACAAACACTGTCTCCTACCTTGCCTTGTTGGTCTGGAGGTAACAGTGAAATTCCAGAACATGCTCTGCTGCTGCCAAGAATTTACTCTCCTGTATTCCCGCCATGAGCTCATGTGGTCACCTGCAGATGGACGGAAGCACACACATCCCACTTAGCTGTTTTCCCCACTTTCAGAAGTTACTTGGAATAGATTTGCCACATCATGTATCCAATGGTTTGAAAGCTGTTAATTTTAGGAAAATATAAAGAGTGGCACTTAGGACAAAGGGTAGATTAAATGTAGATTAAGATTAGATATTTGTCAGAGTACAGCAGTAATTGAGTACCAAATTAGACCTCTACACACTAGGCCCATGACATCTTCTCTGATAAAATCTGAGGGACTTTGGGGGCAGGAAGGTGGGAAAGTCTGGTGATGTGTTTCTCAAATGGGTCCTACAGAATTACAGCCAGCTGACAACGAGGGGAAAGCTCTTTCACCTAAATTATCCTATAATCACAGATTATCCTGAGTTGTAGGAGATGCACAAGGATCGTTGAGACCAACTTTTGACTCTGAACAAGGCAACTGAAAATTTAAACCATTTACCTAAAACCACTGACCAAGCACTTCGTGAACACTGACAGGCTTCAGGCTATCACCCCTACCCTAGGGAACTTGTTCCAGTGCTCTCAGTAAAGAATCTTTTTCTAATATCTAATGTGAGCTTCCCCCGATGCAACTTTAAGACATTCCCTCTTATCATCCTATTACTGAACACCAGAGTGTTCATCAGCACCCACCTCATGGCTTCCCTTCCCTTCTTTAGGCTGGAAATACCTAATTACCTAATACCTCAGCTACTCCTCAGAATTATGCCCTGTAGGACTTTTGCAATTTTTAGGGACTAAAAGGTCTAAAAGGACTTTTAGACACATTTTAATATTTTTATGTCCTCCTTATACTGTGGAGCCCAAAACTGCACACAACAATTGAGTTGAAGCTGCACCAATACGAGTATTGTGAGACAATCACTACTGCCATCGAGGTAGCTATAGTTTGCTTACTGCATCTCTTAATGATCTTTTGGCTCCCAGGGCACATACTTGACTCACATTGAACTCATCATCAACCAAAACCCCTAGATCTCTTTTTGCAGCCTCTAGGATTTTGGAGTCCTAGATATCTTCAGCCTCTAGTTCCCAAATCTATACATGTATCCAGGATTACACCATCACAGGAGCAGAATCAGTCATTTGTGCTTGTTAAAATTCATATGGTTGGTGATTCCCAGGATTCTAATCTGTCATTCTCTGCAGATCTCTCTATAAGGTGTCTCTGTGCTCAAGGGCATCAACAGCCTCTCCCACCTTAGTATCATTGGCAAACTGCTTAATGTGCACGCAGATCCTGTGTCCAGGTCATTGATAAAAACATGAAAAAAACCTGGCTGTAAAATGGAGATATCACCCTGGGGATCACAAGTAGTGACTGGTCACCAGCCAGACATTTCCCCATTAACTACAACACTTTGAGCCTGGCACTTCATCCAGTTGTTCATGCATCATACTATGTACATGTCCAGATGTAAGCTGGGCATTTTGTCCAGAGGATGCTATGAGAGATGATACCAAAAACTCTGCTAAAATGAAAAAAACCACACATCCACTACCTTACCTTTGTCTACTAGGTGGGTAACATTGTCACAAAAGGATTTATTAAGGCATGACTTTCCCACCCATGTGAGATTTGACTGATGACTGCATTTTCTTTAGAGTATTTTCCAACAATTGCCAGTCTTCTCCATAATTTTACCAGGCACTGAAGTGAGACTGACAGGCTTTTACTTACTAGGGTCTTCCTTCTTGCCCTTCTTGAAAAATGGGAATAAACTCTTCTCTATCTTCAGTGGACATGGAAAACTAGAAATAGATTTAAAAAGCCAGAAGGATCATTCAAGAAGACACTAAGGGAAACTTTCTGATAACAGATAGTAGTGCTGGCCCAAGTTCCACTATGCAACTTGTTCCATCCCCTAAACCAAACTTGAGCAAACTTCTCATTTCTGGATCCTGAATGAATGCAGCAGCATCATCTTTCATCCTGTTCAGAGGCCTTCCAGAAGAGTATTCAGACAATTGCATAAACCATATCTACCTACAATGTGGTAGGATTTATGAAGAAATCAGCTGGAAAAAAAGATAGAAAGCTATATTGCTTTTATTCGCTCCATGCTGTATCTCAGCTTTATGAGCTAATTTGGAGCATACTGAGTATATATCTCTTGTTAGTTAGGATAGGTCAAGAGGAAAATTTCATTACTTTTATCAGTTTAATCTTGCCAAGTGATCTACTTAGAAAATAAATAACCAGAACCCAAATGCCTTGGGGCAGCTTAAATTCACTTGTGTAGAAAAATCATAGAATCATAGAATGGTTAGAGTTGGAAGAAACCTTAAAGATCATCAAATTCCAAACCTCCTGCCATGGATAGGGACACCTCGCACTACAGCAGGCTGCTCAAGGCCATCCAGCCTGGCCTTAAACACTTCCAGGGATGGTGCATCCATGATTTCCCTGGCCACCCTGTTCCAGTGCCTCACCACCGTCACAATAAAGAATTTATATCTGGTATCTATCTGGCATTCCTTCTTCCAATTTAAAACCATTACCCCTTGTCCTGTCACTACATTTCCTGACAAAGACCTCTCCACTTCTCCTGTAGGCTCCTTTCAAATAACGGAAAGCTGCTATAATGTCTCCCTGGAGCTTTTTCTTCTCCAGGCTGAACAGTTCCAGCTCTCTCAGCCTGTCTTCATAGGAGAGGTGTTCCAGCACTCTGATAATTTTTTTGGCCCTCTGCTGGAACTATTCCAACAGGTCCATATCCTTAAGTTGGAGACTCCAAAGCTGGACACAGTAATCCACATAGGGTCTCGCGAGCACAGAGTAGAGGGGTTGAATCATGTCCTATGACCTGCTGGTCATGATTCTTCTGTTGCAGCCCAGGATGTGATTGGCTTTCTGGGCTGCCACCGTGTACTGCTTCCACTGCTTCTCATCCATGAGCACTCCTAAGTCCTTCTCCTCAGGGCTGCTTTCCAGCCATTCTCCTCCCCAACCTGGGATTGGCACGTCCCAGGTACAGGGACCAGGTGCAAACTTGGATTGGTTGAACTTCAGCCTGTCCAGGTCCAGTGTTCCTCAGGGTTCAGTACTGGAACCAGTGCTGTTTAAAATCTTTGTTGGAGACAGTGGGATAGAGTGGACCCTCAGCAAGTTTGCAGATGACGCCAAGCTCAGTGGTGCGGTCACTGGTTGCCACTTGGACATTGAGCCGTTGACTGTAATGTGCTGCCATCCATACAGCTCCTTATCCACCAAGTGGTCCATCCATTGAATCCATGAGTTTCCAATTTTGAGACCAGGATGTGGTGTCAAACGGTGTCAAATGCTTTGCATAAGTCCAGGTAGATGATGTCTATTGCTCTGCCATTGGCCACCAATTCTGAGGCAGTATTGTAAAAGGCCACCTAATTTGTCAGGCACGACTTGCCCTTGCTGAAGCCATGTTGACTGTCTCTAATCACATCCTTATTTTCCATGTGCTTTAGCACATTCCAGTATTGGAATTCCAGTTGGATAGCTAAGATGAGTTAGAATGCTTTTGCTGATATGTAAAAAAGGAATTTAGTATCTGTCATAGCTGGAAACAGTGACTTTTATAAGAAACTCCTTTTCCTTTGGAGTTTTCCCATCCCTCTTGTCAGAGCAGGGCACTAAACATTCATTGTTTTATGTTTCATCACATCAAGGGAACTGTCTACGGTGCGGTAAAAAACTAAAAACTGAGAGTTCATTTTGGCTTACCACCAAAAATTTTGAGATTCAACCAATTCACATTTTTAGTGGAAAGCCCTTTCAACTGAAAATCTTATTTGGCCTCATCTCTGTAAGACTTCCAGGTGTTAGAAAATGCACCTGGACCTGGTGGCCTGCAGATTGTAATTCCCTTTCTTCTTCTGAGAAGAAAGCACAGCCAGCATTTTGAAGAATGCTACTTTTCTTTCTTGTGCTATCACAAAATCTGGACAAATGTTTGTTACTACAATATAGAAAAAGTCACCAGCCAGTTTCTGGTCCTTGCCGAATAATACCAAAAATTATCTTCTAGCTGCAAGGGTACCATCCCAAAAGTGAAATGAAAGTCAGAAGAAAGAAAAAGAAGGAATGTTTTTTTCTGAGGAGTATGAAAAACAGCAATTCTAGGTAAGTTCTTTTTTTAAAAGTCTTTAAAGCCTGAAAGGCTTAAGGGAATTTTCATTGTTCTATTTCTTTTAATAAGCAGGATTGAGAAACTAATTCTTTGGAAGAAGAGAGCATTGCCTCTGCAGAAGAACTAAACCCCCAGGAGAGACTGACTGTCAGAATTGTCTTGTAGATCAGCAGGTATTCACAGCTCAGATCCATGTCTTTCCATTACAAAATGTCACTTTGCCACTCTCAAAGAACTGCCAGAGGTTTCCAAGCCAGTGTGCTCCATGAGTTCCTTTTCTCAACCTGGTGCAGACCATAAGTGATGTCAGTGATGGAAATGCTGAAGTTAATCCTGTCCAAATAAGAACTTTCCTTTTCTCTACAGTGGCTGGGCTAGGGTGAAAATCCACAGCTTTTGTGCCGACCTTTTGCGAGGTTGTAAGCGTGCCTACATATGCTGCCTTTCCAGTTCAAAACTAAATCTAGCAGGACTTGGAAAGTGATTGGTTCTCACTGAGTTGTCACTATAGCTGAACCATGGTATTTAAGAGTGACATGTTTTTATTGTGTTTTAATAGTGAGGGAACTTGGTGTCACACAGAGGGAGTGATAGAAAAATAAATAAATTTAAATTTCTAGTTTTGCTTTACAAGACAGAGTCTAATTATGTAACCTTGTTTTCCGAAGTCACAATTACTAGTGATCTCACATAACCAGAAGATTAACCAAATGATGGAGATCTACTCTTTATCAATACAGTATGGTTAATGGTCCTAGGTCACAAAAATATAAGCTAAGATCTGTGTAACCCTTCCGGGCGCTTAAATGGAAACATTGAACATACAGTGAAAGTCACAGCTGCGTGAATTAGGTATGACAGCTAAGGGACATTATTCTTGAAAATGTAATTAATAATTTAGTTTGGATTAATTATTTGGATCTTATAAAAAAGGCAGTTTAATAACAGTGTAATTGGAGTTTGACTCCTCTGTAATCATATACTGCCATCAGATGCACAGGGCTGACTGGTCTTCAAAGCCCTTTTCCTATACCTACTTTACAATAGATCTAGTGTTGCTGGAATCCTGGACCTACTTCTCCTGTGTGTGTGGCAAAGCTACTGCCTGCTTTGCATTCTATCTAATCTAGAAATCTCCAAAAATGATTAGATTAAATTACCATGCTGGTTTGCCAGAGCCTCAGTTCAAATGAGGGTCAGCTGTTGAAAGATGTAGCCCACTTGTGTAAGAGCTTTGTCCCTGAGAGCAGGTGAAGAAGGACATCTTTCTTTTAGCAGAGTCTTTACATGAACAGTCATGGGACACTGAGAGGGTGGAACAAATAAGCTGGAGTGAGCTCCTTCTTATACTAGTTCTTGGGAGGAATGACTTGCAGAGATCCTGGGAATCAGAAACACAGATAGGAAAACTACTCTGTTCAGGAAAGGCCACTCTGTTCAACCCATTGTTGCCAGATGGCAACCTGATTCTCCAAAAGGGCAACAAAGCAGTGGTCTGTACAGTGCAGGGCTGCTTTTGAATGGGCTATTTGCCTTCTGTTTAAAAGGACATTGGATGTTACCAGTGGGATACAGACTAATAGCAGTTGCAGTTGTATCTGCCAAGACTTGCTGAGCTCAGTGTCTCTACAGAGCTGATAGTGAGACCAGAGTTCAGTTTTTGGCATAGCTTCTTGGTAGCCTGGGAAGAGCTGTAGTTCTTAACTTTTCACCTATTCCCAACCTTGTAGAATGCAAATACACAGACACCATATTTGAGTTTCTAAAGAAACTATCCAAAGGATTAGACTATTCACTTGAATCCACTCTTAAAACCACTTCTAAATCAGAACATGTAAGTGGGAAATAAATCTTTTGAGTGTAGTTTTGTGTTTCATATTTGAATGAAATCCAGGCAGAATAGCATATGTGAATCAGGCAAATGAGTCTTTTATGAAATGCAACTTAGTTTTGGTGTTTGTTTCACATGGTTAGTATCCTGGTCTTCTGCAAGCTGCTTTCCCATCTAGAGCATGCCCTGAAGCATGGGACTCTCTGCCTACAGCTCAACCTACACATAAATGAATGGCTTTTGAGAGTCATTGATTGTCTCTGTCTATGGGTAAGAGTGTGATTGTCGGGTGGTAAGTAATTCTATTCAAAACACTACTTGTTCTGTGAGGGATGCTGTCCCATAGCCTTCATGCTGCAAATGCCTTTCAAACTAACCTATCTCTCCTTTTTCAGACATGAGTGCTTTTCCCTGTCACTGCCTAAGCCCTGCTTCAGCTGTCATTCTTGTGTCCCTGGTAAGGATGTGGTATTGTTGGTTGCTGGTTTCAACAACTGGAACATCTGACCACTCTGTGGGCCTGCAGTGCCCTAGCAACATCAGATCATTAAATATGCTGCTGCTGAATGAAGCTGGCTCTCACTCACATCTCGAACTTAATATCTCTGTAATCCACGTCCCTACCATTCACCATGAAAAAATCTTTAGTATCCTTCAGAATCTATATTGTTTTCTCTACTAGTCTCCTGACTCTGCTCTTTCTTCTGCTAGTAGTATCATCTCTGGTTGCTTAATTATCTGTTCCTTCCTCTCCTACATACCTTTCTTCTCTCATCTGTGAAGAGAAGGTTGCTAAGGTCTTGCAGCTCTAATACAAAAATCTTTTACCTTCTCCTCTTCATTGTTAACCTCTACACCATGAGAACAGTGCCTTCTTATGATGCTTTCACAAGTTAGGAGTTGTGATTACTGTTGTCTGTTAGCTGACAAACAAGTCTGACAGCCAAAATGTGCCCAAACATCGAAGGGATAGTTAATCTCCTGTGTGCTCACCTCAGCTCTCTGAGTGAGGATTGCTCCTACCACCTTTATTTGTCATGTTGTATTTGTCATGGATTGTTAAGATCTACCCGTATTAGGCTTCAACCACCAAACTGTTCAGGAGATTCCCAGCACAGATGTATAGCTTGAGAAATGTTGACTGGTCAAAACTGGAACTCATTCTGTGGATTCTTCCCATGCCTAAGTAAATTTTTTTTGTGTTCTCAGTTCTGAAAGGAATCTAGTTTTAAAGCCAGGAGCATAGATGTGATAATCAGGAAATTACATGGGCCAGGTGGTAGGCAGTGACTGCTATGTCTTTGGTTTACTAATGCTAGGAGTAAGGCATCTTTACCAGTATCCTCATAGGCAGAATACATATACTGTGGGATGGTTCTTGCTTTTTTCTGTAGTTCTTTCACCTGGTATTACTAGACTGTGCAAAAAGCCACAATACAAACACTAATGCTGTAATCCATTGCACTCATGGAAGACTGGGCAGTCTGAAAGTTGAAGTCCTACCCGGACTTTGCACTGCAATTGTTTATGGAGGGGGGAAATAGGGTGCTCTTTATTTGAGAGAATGTTTTGAGTACTATTTTTTGTCTTTGTGTGACAGAACAAAGACTGAAGCAGCATACAATGCCATTTGAAGTCCTGCCTACCCAATAATAGGGATACACACAGACAAAACATGCTTTTAGGACTGTAGGATTTCTGCAGTGTTGCATACAGAGGGTTGATCTGTGGCAAGTTCTTTTTGATTGCAATGGTATTTACACCACCCTGAATTGTTTGCTGTGATTAGCAGATGCCTGCCTGGTAGATGCTAAACTTGAAATCTCTAGTTGAACATGATTAGAGCCTCATATATTGCTTGTTGGGTTGGAGAAGAGTGGGAAAGCAGAATAGTTAGTCATTGTCAGGAGAAGGGGACAAGACATGCAGGCTCTCTCCTTACAGCTTACTAGGTGTGTAATGCAAGATATTGCATAGCATAAGAAGGGGAACTGAGGGTGTAGTGTGAATACTGGGCAAGCAGGACTCTTGACTTCCTTCCACATCTCTTAGAAGTACACATATTCCTCCTGTGTCCTGACAATAGAACAGTAGGTGCTCCAGTGCAATTCAGCATTTTTCCTATATGTTCATCATGACATGCCAGTAAGAATTGAAGATTGATAAAGTCCATTTCTGTTGCAGAAGCAAGCTGTTCCATTTTCTGATAAAAATCCAGAGGTTACCAACAAGAATGTTGGTAAGAATAAAGGTTCCAATAGTAAATGCAGACATTTTTATGGCAGGTAAAGCTGTATCTCCTCCTGTCTTTGATTTGGAGCAGTAATTCAGCACTGCAATGCCTGCCTCTGCTGTTCTAAAGACTTTGTCAGCTTTCCTATTATAAAACCTATTTTTGGGGGGTAGTTAGCAACCACTGAACAAATGAACTCCAGTAAATAGTTGATCTAGCAAATTTTCCTTCTGTTTCAAATCTCAGCGTATGCATGACAAGTTTCCTTTAGTCCCTTAACATGCTCATGACTTTTTAACAGCTTCACATAGAGAGCAACTCATCCTTCTTGCCTTCCTGTCCTTTCCTTGCTGAAAAGTCTGTGTCCATTTGTCACAGACCTAAAGTCAAGTGAGTTATCACCCTATAGCCACACAATGCCAATGAAGTCATAGCCCTATAACTGCACACAGACTTGTAATCCCTCCAGGTTGTTTCCCTTACTGCATGAATTAATGTAGAGACGTTTCAGAGACTCACAAGGATGCTGACTCCTTGGCAGCACTCAGAGCTTCTCATCATCAGTGAGGATAGTGAATGTATTCTGTAGTTGTAGGTCTTTATGTGGGGCAGGACCTTTCTCTTAATAAGTTATCACCAGCCTTCATCATGATGGGAACTTTTACTTTTTCTTTGTAGACACAAAGGCTCTTCCTGCCCCTCTGCTACAGCTGAAAGTTCAGGCCCTTGAAATTGCCATGTTTTAGATGTCATCTGGCTCATCTCTTCCTCATGCTTTTTGATACTGTACAGTATGCTGACCTTCTTCCATAGCTCTTTGATGGTGTTAAAGTTGAGCAATCAGATGTTTTTCTTTAGCTGAATAAGGTCCCGTTGCTGCAAAGAAAGGAATACTGCAGATGCTAACATAAGCACTCCCTTTTCTGGGCATAATGCAGGTGGGAAGTGTTTATTTTCTAATGATAAACTGCATAAGTTAACATCTTCATGGTGACATTTGGACGTCTTGTTAACCAAGATGCTGAGCTGCAGTTGGAACTATTCTTACACACAGGAAAATTATTTCTTCCCTTGTTGCTGTTACTATGTTTATGTCCTCCAGGCTGTTGGATTTTTCAGATCTAGTGTCTATAAAACTAAGTCTGTCTGTTTGTGGTAGTGTTAGATTAAAGATATGAAGCAGGGCTCAGCTGGGCACTTCCTTAGAAAAAGACAGCATAATGTATCTGCAATTGTCTGTATTGATCCAGCAAGGCCAGATGGAACCCTGGAGCAATGTCAAAGCTACTGAAGATTGTACCTGCTCACCTGAAAGCATACAAGAAATCAGTCCAACAAAAGAGACCGCAGAGTACATGGGAGCTATTCTGACATTAATGACATTAATGACATCATGGATTGTTCACTGAGGGTTCCAATGTGCAATTCTCAAAGCCAGATGAGATTCTCTTAAACACTGGCTGAGGGTTATGCCCATGCTGTCCTAAACAGAGAAAATTGCTTAATTTTCTCTATTGTGAAATATCTGACATTTTTATTTCATTTTTTTGGTAGTTTAGTTTATGACCAAGTCCATGGTATTGTAACAAAGGGTTTTCAGCTAGATCTGGCTACATCGTTCAAGATGAATAAACTACTGAGCGCTTTCTTTTGTACTGTATATCACTAGTAAACAAGTACAATTCATGTACTAGTCTCCTTTCTCAGTGTATTATCCATTTTTATCCAGTTTTTTCCTGGGTCTCAATTGAATCCATAGACCTGGTGTTAACTACTTCACACTCCCCATGCAACAGTGAATTAAAAATATAATGCAAAAGTGAATTTGTTTCTGATGTGTATTACTCAAGTTAAAATGCATTTAGCTTGGGGAGATACAGAGCTCTTTTCCGTAATAAATGGGCTGGTATAATACTACTGGTGGGCAACAAGAAATTTAACAACAATAAGAAAGGAAAATAACTTTCTGTACTGCTAGAGTCAGTGTTGGAGTCAAATAATACAAAAACAAGAAAAATAATATTTCCAGTAGAACTCATTCTGTCACTTCTTTTCCAAATGACTCCTGTTACTTCTTGCAAGTGAATCTCCTCTACAGTACTTTGCTTTTACCCTCCTTATACAGCTGGAGTTATTTAATGCCATTATCTTGTTAGTGAATAAGCAAAGTGTTTTTCGCAAGCTCACACAAATTGTGTCAAAGAGGGCATGGAGCCTATGTTTATAGATATATGAAAAAGACATAGGATCCTCAGAGAACTCTTCCCACACACCTTGGTACAACCACCACTATATTTAAGAAACTAGAACATGAAGCAGGAAGGAGACCAGGCAGATAGACTGACATTTTGCTTTCCTGAAATCCACGAGTGAATTTTCTCTATACTGTAAAGGAGACAGGCTCTTGATGACATACTGAATCTACTGTCACTTAATGGTTTGCTCCAACACCCGGGGGAATCAATAAGAAAGATTTCAGTGAGACTGAGTCCTTTTGTTGGCAGAAGTTGACATTCTGACCTAGAGGTGTCAGTTCATCATGCTTTCTTGTACTGGAAGGGTGACTGAGACAGGTTTTCCTTGTCTGTCCAAGGGCAAATGAAGCCTGTTATATGCAAATGTCAGTCTCTCTGTTACTGCAAATCACATCTAGACAAATAATTGCAGTGATTCACAGTATAAGAATCTTTTGCATTTCTGTGAAACTCAGATAAAACTGTAAGAGAAGAGGGCATCAGAAAAGAGACTGACAACATTACAACCAGACAAAACAAAAAGGAACTTAAAACTCGAAGTTAAAAGGAAGTATTCTCCTGGTCAGTTTTACATTAAATACCCTGCAAGAAGGGGACTCCATGTTAGTAGAACATATTGTTTACACCACTGCAGTACTCATAGCAGTTAACGCAGCAAGACAGAAGTTGCCTCTTCGTATGTTGTTCTTCAAGAGGTGAAATTAGATATTTGAAATACTCTGAGTTAGAAATACATTTGTGTCTAGTGTCAAGTTACATTAAATCCTTCTCCTTTTTGAGCTGGTTTCACCTGATGGTTGGTTGATATCTTTGGCTTCCTTTGAGGAAGTTTTGTAACCTTGCAATTTCCTTTGCAGGAACAGGAAAATATAAAAAGGTAGCAACTATATAAATATATATCAGTAATTATGATTGCAAGTATAGATATAAATAAAAATATTTGTACATGTGTATTTGGGATAATCATATAACTCTGAAGAGGAGTTTCCATATAATTTAATTTTAAAATTATTTATACTCCAAGTACTTACCCATTTTGTTGATTTCTAGAGTCGGGAAATTCCAACCTCTTGTCTTGATCCTGTCAGTCTCAGAAAAGAAACAATATCATTATACCAAATTAATGTGAATTCACCACATAAATAGAACTGACTAATTGCAAACCCTCTTGTCCACATCACTCTGATGTACAGCCTATATCTGGTCATACCTGTTTTCATCACCGGCTGGAGGAAGCAAGTTCTGCAGCAGCATTCCTGTCCTTAGTCATTCTCCTGAAGCCTTGTTTAGCACTGCTCTGAAAGCTTTCTTCTTAATAAGGAGGTTTCTGAGCTGGTAACTAAACTACAATTAATAGAGCTTCTCTGCACCTTCCTGTTCTCAGAGCTATCCAGGTGCAAAACCAAGAGATCAGCATAAAATTTTAGCCCTTGCCACGGTTAGTCAGTGAGACTTAACTCTGAAAAGAAACTAGGACTTCCCTTCTCCCTTTTGGACTGCTTTGGGATTTTCAGATCTTTTCTCTGGAGAATATAAAGAATTTATTGATTAGCTTAATATCTCTCTTGAGTCCAGCCTGTCTTTAGAGTCGTGTGGAGTTTCACTCCCACACTGAATGTGTCGCTTAGGCTGAGTGAAGTGGAAGAAGCTGGTACAGTTTGCAAAGTTGTTTCCTTGGATAGTCTGAACTTGTATACAATCCATGGTTGGAGACAATGGAGATGGGAATAGGAATGTGCTTAAATATACCTAGTTTCTTTCCTCTACCTCTTTTCTGCAAGCTTTTTGGTCTAGGAAGGTTGTGGGAGATTTCCTGCTGGCACCCACAGGCTGATCTTCAGAGATGTGGGCTGTCTATGGGGCCGTCTATCATCATTTTCATATTCTGGTCTGAAAATTTTTATGTTTTTTATAGGCAAAGGAGACCTAGAGACAAAGACAAAGACAAATACTCCGTGGAGGTAGCCAGACCTGTTGTGTAGTTGAGAGGGGATCCTTAAATGTTTCAAAATTCAGCTGGCACGGTGGTCAACTCATAAAGCAAGTAGATTAACTCCTATTTCTGCTATTAGCTATATGGATGGCCTTGAAAGGCTACTTCTTTGCTTGAATTGTTGGGTTTAAGAGGCTGATGCCAGTTGAGCAAGAACTCAACTCTGTGCCCCCTGCTATACTGTCATCTTTTTATTGTGCTGAGAAAAAAAATACATCCATAGCTTTTGATACAGGAATTAGAGATGTTGGCTTCTCCCTGTGACTTGTGCTATGGAACTAGTCAAATACTATAATCCTCAAGCACTTGAATGCTTTCCTACCCCTTGGAAGACCATCAGAAAAGTACTGGTGACGAAAGATGGACATGCTCCACATCTGAGTGATCTTAATGATCTAACAGGTAAATGCACCACTGGTTACAGGCCTTCAGCTTGAACCTGCTCCATTAATCATTACCCTTTGGGTCCTGTCACACAGCCATCCCACACTTCCTTAGTTTCCCAATGAGAATGTTATGGGAGACAGTGTCAAAAGCCTTGCTGAAGTCAAGATAGATGACATCAGCTGCCCTCTCCTCATCCAACCAACCAGTTATAGCATCATAGAAAGCTATCCCCTCACTCACACTAGTCCTCTCAGCAGCTCATTTTCAGGATACAAACTGTTCCCATGCCAGTCACTGCAGTCGCTAGCACTGAGACCACCCCCCACTTCCTTCAGAAGCCGTCACAACAGACTAGGAGAGCCCACAACCCTGGTCTAACTCTAACTGTTGGCACCCATTCCTCTCATGCTGGTCCCTCAGCAATTGACACTGAATCCTTGCAGCAGTCACACACTCAGGAAAGAGAGTGAGATTGTACACAGAGAGGTAGTTAAGGACAGGACAAACTGTGGTGCTCAGGTGCAAGTGTCAGTTGGACCAGTGTACTGACAGGCCACCGTATACAGGTGGTTGGCTCTTTAGTACCTATTTTTTGTCTAGATCCTCTCTTTATTCCTCCCTGCAACTTCCTCCCTGTACATTGCCTCCTCAGCTGGCGTAGTCCCACCTGCCTCCTCCAACATCGTTGACCCTCGGGTTTGCATCCTTATCCATTACAAAGTTCCAAATTTACATGCATTTTCCTGATAGTCCATCAGTTAGTGTGACTGACCAGTTTGTTTTTTTCTGTTGTCTTCAGTCCTGTTCTATATATTTATCAATGACCTGTATGAGTGGATAGAGTGTACCCTCAGCAAGTGTGCTGATGATACAAAATGGGGAGGGGTGGCTGGCACACCAGAGGGATGTGCTGGCAATTAGTGAGACCTGACAGGCTGGTAAATTGAGCAGAGAGGGATCTGATGTCGACAAGGGCAAATTGAGATTATTCCTTCCTCCTTAGGGAGGAATAATCCCATACACTATTACAGGTTAGGAGCTGACGTGTGGGAGAGCAGCTCTGTAGAGAGACTTTGGAGTCCTGGTGGACATCAAGGAAGCCACGAGCCAGCAGTGCACCCTTATAGCCAAGAAGGTCAATGGTCTGGGGTGCATTAAAAAGAATGTGGCCAGAAGGTCAATGAAGGTCATCCTTCCCCTCTGCCCTGATGAGGCAGCATCTGGAGTATTGGGGACAGTTCTGGGCACCCCGGCTCAAGAAGGACAGGAAAGAGTCCAGTGGAAGGCTACAAAGATAATCAAATGAATGGAGCACTCCTATGGGGAAAGGCTGAGAGATCTGGGTCTATTTAGCCTGGAGAAGAGAAGACTGAGAACAGACCTTATCAGTGCTTATACATATGTGGGTATCAAGAGGATGGGGTCAGGCTGTTCTCAGTGATGAAAGGGCAACTGAGAGGGCAACAATCACAAGCTGGAACACAGCAAGTTCCACCTCAACATGAGGAAAAACTTCTTTGAGGGTGAAAGAGAAGCACTGGAACAGGCTGCCCAGAAAGACTGTGGAGTTTCCTTCTCTGGAGAGAAGGAGAGTCAAAACTCTGGAGAGTCAGGACTCTGGAGAGTCAAAACCTGTCTGGATGCATTTTTATAATAAAAGATTCTTTTTAAATTTTACAAGTTTTTAAGAGTGGAAAAATTCTCAAGCATTTCTCTGTTTTGTAAGAGGTGGTTTTTTAATTTAAAAAACTAACCCTCTTTAACTGTAGTTACTTGGATACTAAAGCTTCCTATTGGAATAAGTGGAAGAACTTCCTAGCGGAATAATTCCCTAAAAGTGCAGTCTCAAAAAACTAACAGGATTTGGCCTTTTGCTTTGCCTGTCCTCCAGATGCAATAACTTCAAAATGAACTCACCAGAATATACTTTCCTGGACATGGTATTTGCTGACCCCCATCTGGACATGAAGCCGGAAGACAATGTTACCTTCCCTGTACAATTAAGGGGAAAATATGTAATCTTAGTACTCTACCTGCTTGAAATTGTTTCTCAGAGCGATGGGAGTGTTATCTGTAAGTGCAGAGAAGATAGTGTTGCAAGAAAGCACAAATCAAAAAAGATATGCTGAAGTTTTGAAAGGGTTAGAAACAAAGGGAATTTCAGCTCTTCTACCATCACATCTTTGCCCTGACCAGGAACATTTTGAAAGAATACAGTCTCTTTTCTCTTCAGCCTTGGTGAATCAATCATAGATCTCATCCTTCCGGTTGCAATGGTAAGCGTAGAAGTGTACAGAGACATCCTGCCTCTCAGTCTTCTCAGTTCCATTATGCCAGGAAGAGGGACTTCGTGAAAGGAACAATAATTTGGCAACTGTCTCTTCTCCAAAATATTCTTTTCAGGAATTTTGTCTGAACACAAGCACTTGAAGTTTTGTTTGTCCATAGAAGTGGCTATTAGCAAAGCTCTTAAATGAGTCAGTACTTTTTGCTACTTTGACTTTTCTTGGTGTGTCAGAGTAACTGCCAATATTTGGCCTCACTGCTGTGTGGATGAGTACAGGACTAATTCAATAGCAGGGGTAGATCTGTGTTATGTTACATGAGGAGAAGCTTTTTTCAATTAGGTCATTAATCAGGACTCACTTGAGCACCTCTGCAAAGCCCCCTCATTGTCCTGAACACGGAATTGAGTAGCAAAGACAAGAGGCACCAAAAAAGTTTAGAGATATCCCTGAGAGCTGTGTGTATAGCAAATGTCATCAGCTTTCATGACTGTATATCTGCATCTCAGAAAGGTTCTAGGTGAGGAGAACCAAGGATGGGAAAGGCTGGCCTAGGATAACACAGTTCATCCAGTGTCTGTGAAAGTACTCATGAATGTGATACTGAGGCTGATGTTACTGAGGCCAGAATAATTGCTGTTGGTGCTATTCACTGAGTCATTGATGGTGTGAGGTTTGCTGGCTCATGTGGGAGATCTGGAGTGAGAGAGGCCTGCCTTTGAAATATGTAGGTATCTTCTCTATTACTAGAAGTATGGAACTATACAACTTGGAGTCGAATATGTAATGTGAACCCTTCTCCATTGGAGTCTATTCGTGTGCCTCAATCACGGCAAGGGAGAAGGTTCTAGTAAGTAATGACAGCCTGGTTAAGAAAGACAATCTTCCCTTGTCTTGTCTTTCCCTTTGTGTGGATATTCTTTGCCTGGAGAGCAAAATATGTTTGTGGACAAAAATGCATGTTAATATCCAATGTTAAATGTCTTACATGAGAAATAACAGCTCAGTTGTTTGGAAATCAGTTCCTCTATTGAAGGAATTAGATGGTTCTGTCTTCCCCGCTTTTTTGAAGCATGCATACTTAACTTTTCATTTTCTGTGGGGTGTTTTTTGGGTATGTGTATGTTCCAAGCGGTCTCACCAATAGCTAGCATTCAATGGTTATCATGGGCAGATAGGCTTTTCTGAGAGTCCAAGGTGAAAGAGCTCTAGAATTAAAAATACCCTATTCTGGGTATTTTTACCTTTGTTCGGGGGAGGGAATGTGCAGGATTGGGAGTTGCAGGGAGAGGTTTTAAAGCTGGAGCGGGGTGAGGGGCTGTCCTGGAGCAGTCCCCTCCGGGTAGGTAGAGGCAGTGGGTTACTCTTCAGCCTGAAGCTATCATGTACCAGGCAGAGCAGTTCCGGCCAGTGTCTGTTGTGTAGCTTGTGTGGTGTTGTCTTCTGCGTCTTAAGCATTGTTCAGGTCTTGATGTCCCTGTTGCCCTGTGCACTCAAGGGGCACAGTAGGCACCTCGGGGAACCCCCCTCTCCCCCAGGGTCTGGAATGCCTGCCCTCATGGACGTAGCGCCCAATGGGCACCTCTTTTATTGCATAAGAGTCTTAAAGTCCAGGTCGGATGTGCATCTGGGACAACTTGGGATGGTTCCATTTTTCTGTCATCTTTCCCGGCTGTGTGTTCTCTAGCCATCCATTCTCAGGGACTGGGACTTCTTCCTTGCATCCTTATGCTCCCAGGTCTTGAAGCCAGGCTTGTTGTGCATACATCCTCTCCGTTTTGACAGGAGCTTCTTCTAATGGGCTGCTACACTTGATTCCCTGCAGGCCTTCTGGCATTTCTGGTCTGGAGGTCATTCTTCTTGCAGAGAGCATTGTCTGATGTTTGAGTCGCATTGTCTATTGTGTGGTGTTGGGCTGCACAGGGGTGTGTTTAAAAAAAAAATAAATTATCTTCAATACTGAGTGGATTAAGAGGCTAAGTGAATCCTCAGTGAGTTTTCAGACAATACAAAAAATACAAACTAGGAGGAGTGGCTGATGCATCAGATGGTTGTGTTGCTATTCAGAGGGACCTTAACTTCCATAGGCACTAGCATGAGGGTGGCTTGTACAAGCCCTTTATGAGCAATGCCAACTCATGTAAGTAGTCAGCTAGACCAATACAGAGAGGCAGACCTTCATACTGTTATTGCTTGTTTTCATAGTGCTGAAAAACTCAGGAGAGGATTGGAATCAACTAAACAAAGACAAGATTCTTTTCCTGTAATTGCAACTTTTAATACAGGGCAAAAGATATCATAGTTTGCTTCTCTTGGCCAGCTGTGTCAGGACCTGTTTGATCTTGTGTCATGAGGTATGAGAGATTTCTTTTGACAACACAAGAAATTTTTCTACAGTAACAGAGAAGACAAAGGGGAGGAATGAAGCAGCACATTATTTTTCAGATGCAGAGATGCATTGGCCCTGAACCTGCAATGAACATTCAACATAAGACTACCTCCATACATATAAGTGATACATAGCCTACAAAAATGGCACTGCGCATGGCAAAAGCAACAGGTTTAGTAATGGACCTCACAAAATCAGGATTAGGTAGCTGTTTATCCCCAGTAAACAGCTGAGGCCCAGACAGCCACTTCCTCTCTCCCCCTTACATGGGATGTGGAAGAGAATCAGAAGGGTAAACATGAGAAAACTTGTGTGTTGAGATAAAGACATTTTAATAGGTAAAGCAAAAGCTGCACACACAACCAAAGCAAAATAAGGAATTCATTTACCTCAAGTCACAGGCAGTAGGACAAGAGGAAATGGCCTCCCCTGCCAGGGGAGGTTCAGATTGAATAGCAGGAAAAAATTTTACACTGAAACAGTTATTAAGCGTTGGAATGGGCTGCCCAGGGAAGTGGTTGAGGCAACCACTTTAAAAGTTGTTTAAAATGTGGGTAGACATATTGCTTAGTGACATGGTTTTCTGTCAGAATTTCACTGATGGTTGTACTAGATGATCTTCCAACATAGACAATTCTATGATTCTATGACTTCTCATTGGCAGGCAGGTGTTCAGCAAAGATCCATCACACATAATAGTTATTTGGGAAGGCAACACCATAACTCCAAACATAGCCATATTCCTCCTTCTTTCCTCCAGTTTTTATTGCTGAGTGTCATATTATATGGTATGGTTTGGTCATATTGTTGGTTGACCTCAACATTTGGTCAGTTCAGATCAGCTGTGGTGTAGAGTGAGAAACAGAGAAGGCCTTGATGCTGCATAATCCCTATTTAGCATCCCTAAATCATCCCTATGTTATCAACACTTTTTTGGTCACAAATCCAAAAAATAGCACCGTATGAGCTGCTATGAGGGAAGTTAACTCCATCCCACTCCAGTAATGGGCAGTGTCGTGGTTTTGACTGAACTGACCAACCAGAACGACAGATGGCCCC
>BJBW01001615.1:339-72596 GCA_004320125.1 Scolopax mira | reverse complement strand
CCCCCCCCCCCCCGCCATTCCCCCCCCCCCCCCCCGCCGCCTCCTCCTCCTCCTCCTCCGTGCAGGGCCGGCCCGGCAACATGGCCTCGGAGCTGGAGAGCCTCAACCCCAGCGCGCGGATCATGACCTTCCGCCCCACCATGGAGCAGTTCCGGGACTTCAGCCGGTACATCGCCTACGTGGAGTCGCAGGGCGCCCACCGCGCCGGGCTGGCCAAGGTGCGACATCCCCCCGCGACACCCCTCCCTCCCACCGCCCGGCCCCGGCCCCCGCCGCCCTTTGTGTGCCCCGGTGGGGCGGGCCCGCCCCGGCCCGTTCGGGAGGGGAAGGGGTTTCATCCCGACTTCCCCCCGAGTTTTCCGCTCCCCCCCCCCTTCCCGGGCCGCTGGGCCGGGCGGTGACCGGCCCCCTTTTGCTTCCCCGCAGATCGTTCCCCCGAAGGAGTGGAAGCCGCGCCGGTGCTACGACGACATCGACGAGCTCGTCATCCCAGCGCCCATCCAGCAGGTGGTGACGGGGCAGTCCGGCCTCTTCACGCAGTACAACATCCAGAAGAAGGCCATGACGGTCCGGGAGTTCAGGAGGATCGCCAACAGCGACAAGTAGGTCTCCCCGCCGGTGGTTCCTGCCGGAGTTCCCGTAGCCCGAATTCCCCCGGGGCCAGATCCTGGCTCCTGACAGGCGCCTCTCCGAGGCCTGGGCAGGCGAGGTGTGCCTGTCAGACTGGCTGTGCCGGCAGGGACCTCTGTCCCTTGTGTCACCTGCGGAGAGGACGCATAACGCCAGAGGAACTTGGTGTTTCTGCTGTGGGCTCCTCTCTGTGCCTTGTCCTCAGCAGCCAGACCATCCAAACTTTTACCCAGACCTTCGAAAATTGTTACTGGGTGGTAGAGAAGGGAACGTTCTTGACGTGAGAAAGGAGACGGAGAAGAGATGGCTTTAAAAGGAGTTTAATCAAGAGAGGCTTTGAAATAACTGTTTGGAAAGGGCGTTGGAATTCCCAGCTGCAGTCGGTCTGCCGAAGCTTATGTTGTCTTGCTAGAGCAATGTGCATCAGATATCTTAAGATTCTGTTTCTCTAATGTAATAATTTAATGAAAATTACTCTTTTACGCTATATCTGTAATTGTCTAAAACATATATCTATATATGCACACACATTAAGTAGGTGTTAGAGCCTAAATTTGATCCCCTGGTAATGCACAAAGAGGCCAGTATATAGTTAGCAGGGAATGAACATCAAGAGCAGATATTTTGGTGCTTGGGCACTTTACTGCCAAGGGAGTCTGGAAATGTTTGTTACTTTTAAAGTGGCAGAAAACTTTGGTTATCTTTTTCCAAGTTGTTTTTAATATCCTTTTGGGTTTTGACTACATCCTTCCTTGCTAAGTAGCAGCAACTAGAAAATGAAATTGTTGTGACCAGAGAGAGGTGCACAAAGAAAGCAAAAATGAAAGTAAACTGAGAAATGGGAGAAAGTAATTTTCTTCCTGATCCTTTGTTCCCAAGTCTCACAGGAACAGAGCTGTGGCTGCTCTCACTGCTGTTGTGGGAGCTGGGGACCTGGCTGATGACATGCATTAAGTATTTTTATTGTAACTTTGATTCTTTCAGTGGTGGCGAAGGTTGGTTTTGACTTGTCAAACTGCAGAATCTTTAGTGTCTTTGTTGGGTTTTTTCCAGGTACTGCACACCCCGCTACACAGACTTTGAAGACCTTGAACGAAAGTACTGGAAGAACCTTACGTTCAATGCCCCTATCTACGGTGCCGATGTTAATGGCACGCTGTATGATAAGGTAAGAAAACTGTTTTTTAAGTGATGGTTATCCTTGTATATTGCATGCCATAAATTCTAATGTAGCATTTGACTTACAACTTTTAGAAAGAGTTAATGGTAGTCTTAGTTCCAGCTTCTGGAGTGGGCAAGAACACAATAAACCCTATGTTTATACCATACTCTCCATTTAAACCAGGTAATTAAAGGAGGCTAATAGAGATAATGTTCTAAGGGACCTACATTAGAATGTCAGCTTAATACAGTTTAATTCAAGAAAGCAAAAATTGCTGTTGAGTAAGTTGCTTTTATCCTGCTTTGTCCTGAAAGGCGTGTGGAAGTGTTGATTCACAGTATCACAGTGGATACTGCTTTGGTATCCACTAGTGCATGTGTTTTCCTGGGACAGCTCTGTGGCCATTTTGTGTTAGGATGCTAAGCGGGGTATACAGTCTATTTGCTAGTCTCCTAAATTATGATGATTTACTTTTTTTAAAAAATGTTTAGAATGAAGATTATTTCTGTTCAAGAGGGGTCGGACATCAGCTTAAGCTCGCACTATTGCTCTCTGCTCTGTAAAGTCTGTAGCTTTATGACTGATTATCTCTCCTTCCTAATCATTATGTTGGCTGATAACATTTTTTTTTTTCCCTCCACAAAGGTGGCTAGTAGACAATCCATATGTAGCTAACACCATGGGAAACTTTTGGTTTAGGTGAACTAGCTAATGCTTTGAGCTGTACCAGTGGATGGTTTGTCTTGTGTCGTTCCACAAGGGCCTGATAGCTTTTGCAACTGTTGTCTTAGTTTTGTGCTTCTGTTCTTCATAAAGCCTTTTTAACGTGAGACTTTTGTTCTGCAGCACGTAGATGCGTGGAATATTGGCAGATTGAACACAATCCTGGATATTGTGGAGAATGAAAGCGGCATAACCATCGAAGGAGTGAATACTCCTTACCTGTATTTTGGCATGTGGAAAACTTCCTTTGCTTGGCATACCGAGGACATGGATCTCTACAGTATTAATTACTTGCATTTTGGGGAACCCAAGTCATGGTAAGATTTTTCTTAGAGAAGCTTTTAGAGGTAGAAAAACACCACCATAAAATATTGGAGTCACAGTTGTGACATTACAAGAATTGACTAAAGGAATTACCATCCCTCCAATCTTGGACTGCAGTTGTATCTGATGATGGGATGACAAGAAACCTGTAAGGAACTGCATATGTCCTCAGTAGCATTTGTTTGATTACTTTCTAGAAAACCTGTTTGCTGTCCTGATGTAAAGAGTTCTTCAGAGCTATAATATAGGGTGGATGTTCTCTGCTGCGATTGGGCCACAACTTAGAAAACTTGCTTAAGATTTCCTGAGGCTCTAAAATGACCATACAGAGGTAATGTGCCTGTTGTCACATAGGCACTAGGAGAACTTTGAAATATAGCTATTTATCATAGATCTAAAAGCAGGCTAGTGGATCTTGCTGAGTGGTTCATCCAGTGTCTGAGCTCTCATGATTGTTTTTAGGGGAGGCTCCCAAATTTTTCTGAAGCATGGGTTGCATTTTAAGAGTGAATCATTCCCTTCTGTTCACAAATAAATTTCTCAAGCAACTTCAACAATTGTTTCCATGGCAGTTTTGTTGGAAGCTAGTATTTTTGGCTGCCTTATAGTACAACTTTGAAGTCAAAAATAATAGCTAGTGCCATATGACCAGTGAACAACCCCTGCAGTGGCAATATCGTGGGAACATGAAACAGTCCAATAAACCTATTGGCCATTTTTTCTTTTACAGTAGTATGTGGAAGAAGTTCATTTTGCTGATACTGTAGTCTGATTTATTTAACAAGGAACTCCATCAAGAATATAGCACTCTATTCCAGAGCAAAAGAAAGCAAAGTAGGTGGTTTTATTTACTGTAGTGAAGCCAAGTAGAAGTTTTGCAGTGCCCATAAAAGGTGTGTAAGGAGGGAGAGATGTAGCCCAAAAGAGCAGGCTGCAGGTTGTGCACGTGTTAAGGATGTGGCACTGCGTCTGACTTAGTCCCATCTTGGTCTGAGGGGCTGAAAGAGACAATTCCGTTTTCTCTCTTGTTCTTGTTCCTCCTCGCACTGGGTACACCAAAATTGCGTGGCTGTGAACTGAGATGGGTCGGGAGGTGTTCTTCCCTTTCTTCTTGTAGTTCATGTTATGTTGCACAGACCTGCTAATTAGATACATCAGACTCTTTACTTCCTTGACTGCTTAAGCAAAAGTCAGTGGAGGAGTTGATCAGCTTTTGGCTCTTGATTTTTCTTGGGATAGAAATGTAGAAGTCCTTGATAAAGAGTCCTTTGAAAGAGACCATGTAAAGATGGACGATTTAAATACTTTTTTAAGTAATTCATCCCTTGATACCCATTTATGATTTCTTGTCAAACTTTGGGATTTTGTCATATCACTTGAATTTAACAGACTTGTTCTTAACAACTGCAGGTACTCAATCCCTCCAGAGCATGGGAAGCGACTGGAGAGACTTGCAAAAGGTAATCAAGCAATTTGTGTCCTGCGTTTTGTGGAAGGTGGGATGGACAGCTTCAGTAGATTACAGTAGAGTACAATATGTCTATAACATTTATAAGTGCGCAGGCTGGCATGACTGAACTGATAATTTGCCTGTTAGAACGTAGTTTATATTACTTCTGAGTGTTTGTTTAAAGTATACACACAAGAGAAACGTCACATTACAAATAACGCACTTGTCGCCTGCCTAGTCTTTAATGAAAAAATCCTTGATTATTGATTATTATCCTAATTATTGATTATTAGAACTGGAAAGTTATAGCCAAAGGAAGATCCTTCTATGTATGGTCTTTCTTGGGCTCTTTCAAACTGGAATCTGTTAAAGATAAGTCTCCAGGAGTTGTCCTTTCTCTTATAAGAGATACTAATACTTAGTAACTTTTCCTAAAACTTACTGAAAAATTCATTTCGTTCACAGCAGAACAATAACATCTTTCCTTGCCTTTATTTTAAACAGGTTTCTTTCCAGGAAGTGCCCAAAGCTGTGAAGCGTTTCTCCGTCACAAGATGACCCTCATCTCTCCATCAATTCTGAAGAAATACGGCATCCCGTTTGATAAGGTGTAGAGAACTAATCATGGTTATAGCAGCTCAGTCAGGAGGTTCATGCAGCCCTGTCTCATCTCTAGCAGCAGCCAATAGCAGATGCTTAGAGAGGAAAACAGGAACAGGGAGGACATAAGGCAATCCTTTTCTGCTGTGCCTCCATTTATCTGGCACTTGGGGTCTGAAAGAGTTTGAGACAGAAAAATCTGTCAAGAAAAGGCGCTCTTTTCTGAGACTTTTCTTTTTTTTTTTTAATTTCAAACTGCAACAACATCCTGTGTTATAATAACCTCACTCCTTGGCTACGTATTCAGTGAAGAGGGATTATTCTTTTTTTTTGTTTTAGACTTGTCCCCTACCAAAATTTTGTTTGTTGTGATCTGCTTCCTTGATAGAAAACATGGCTTGTTTCCCTTTTTTTTTTTTTTTTCTAAATTACATTAACTTTATAGACTTCTTGCTTTCTTAGGTGATAATGTGCCACTCACACTCCATACACACACATCAAAGATCTAGGCTTTGAGTCCATATTTAGAAGTACAGTCACATTTGCTTGGTCAGCTGAAGGGTTTTGTTGTCATGACCCTTTGTTAGACAGTGTGGAAATGTTGAAGAGCAGCAGTGGAAGGGTGACTGAGATTTGTAGGTGATAATGAACAGCAAAAGAAAACAGTAGTAAATTTCCAAGTTGTGGGTGGGTAGAAATTTTATATGGGCTTAGATGCTGTTCAGCCAAACCTGTGGCTGTTACAGGTAAGTATCTTTATGACCTTCAGATAGCTTGTTACAGAGCATTTCATTGTATAACCACTTCTGTGTTATTTCGACCAGTTGTGTTTTAGCAAAAACTGTTGAGTGTTGCTTTCTAGTAAACAGATACTTAGCACAAGTAGGAGAATAGTGAAGATAGGTATCAAGTCTATCCATTACAGCAAATAATGCCAACCACCATCTGTGGGTGGGTGTTTCAGATATGCTGCGTGAGGGATATGGGAGTAGACTCCCAAGTTGTGAATAACAGTGTGGTGTCTGAATTGTCTTCTAGGTGACACAGGAGGCTGGAGAGTTCATGATAACCTTTCCTTATAGCTACCATGCTGGCTTTAATCATGGCTTTAATTGTGCTGAATCTACCAACTTTGCTACTCTTCGGTGGATTGAGTATGGGAAGCAGTCTGTACTGGTAAGTGGTCTGGTGCCATCCTCTTGCGCACAAAAAACATGAATGCAATGCCTAGTGTTCTGCTGCTCGTTAAGCCCTGAATGTTTGTTTGGAGGCAGTGAATTCAGTGTTTAGTCCGTTTAAGATGTGACGTTTGCTTTCTGGTACGGTAACAATGTCCAGTCAGCCTCCTGTTTCCAGTCCTCATTTCAACTATGGATAGCATATAACGTGGTTTTTAGCTTTTTGTAGATCAAGTGAGGCTTCAAAGAAAAGCAGGGACCTGGTTGTCTTCCCAAAGATGAAAGGGTGTGCTTCATTTCATCAATATTTTTTCTCATCAGTATTTAGACTGCTATTTTAAACATTATTCATTGACCATTTAGCCTGGAAATATAAGCTTGGTAAAGTAAGTCACTTATTAAAGTAAGTATCTTGGCTGAACTTCTGGACTGGGTTGTGTTATGTCCCTATAGAGGTGTCTTACAAACACGGGTTATGTTTTCAGAAGTTACATTGCAGTGAATTATTTGAAGCAGTAGTTGTAACCATGCCCTGGTGAGGGGAACCTCTACTGCTCTGGGTAGGCTCAGAGTTTCTCGTTATGGTCCCTGGTTTTGCTAGCTGTTCTTGTATGAGCTCATTTTAGAACAGTCAGCTTCTACTAGCAACTCTGTAAATTCGCTGGTGAGCTTTCTGAGTTATCATGATAACATCTGGTTTTCTGTTTCATTGTTTTTGCCTGGTTTTTAGTAACTTACTGTATGTTCTTTTTAATTCTTGGGAAAGAATTGAGCATTCTGGAGCTTAACTATGTGTAAATGTGGATTTTTTTCCTTCAATTCAGCTTCTGAAAGCAAAGTGATACAGAAACGCAGAGTAGAATTTTTGAGCATGTGCCCTTACTTGAATATTTTTTGTGACTTCAGTGTTCGTGTCGGAAGGACATGGTGAAGATCTCCATGGATGTGTTTGTGAGGAAGTACCAGCCAGATCGTTACAAGCTTTGGAAAGCTGGGAAGGATGTGACTGTCATTGACCATAATCTTCCAACCCCAGAGGCAGCAGAGTTCCTTAAAGGGGATCTCATGCAAAAAGTCAAGAATGGGAAACAGTGTGCTGAGGAAATGGAAACAGGAGAGACCTGTAAAGAGGAGGCGGATGGGGATGAGACAAAAAGGTAGTGCTTTATACAGTCCTCTGCTTTTCTGTTGGTTTGTTATAAATTAGACCCAGCTGCAATTGAATATTTGCTATTCTGATAGAACAACAGTAGTCAGAGTTAGCAATGATTTTTGGGGGGAGTAGGGTTTACTCTTTATTTTCTTTACTTTTTTGAGTCCATGTTGGTCATTGTCTGTGGTAGACAGGAAATGCACCAGCCTGAAAGGTAGACATCCAAAGCCTGGATTGGAAGTGTGCACCATACACTTGGAGGCCAGAATTAAAAAAAAAGGGTGTTTTGGGATCACAGGACAGGACTTGCTATCAAATTCTGGTACTATCAGTACTGCAACATCAGTGTGCAGTTCCTGGTTGCTGAAAGTGGACAGGCTAATCATCTTACATTTTGCAGTTAAGTATTTTTCAGCCAGTGTCAGCTCTTGTTCCTAAAGTTGTCTTTTGGTGGTTGTTTTTTTTTTGTTGTTGTCATTGTTATTTTGGTTAGTTTTGAGGTTTGTTTGGGATTTTTTTGTTTAAGGTAAAGAAAGCCTGGCTAGAACATAATTGCCTAATACATGATTAACAGATGCTGAGGAGTCATCCCGAAGGATTACCGACTCTGCTTCTGCAAAAGCAAAGAAAACACTTGGAAATTATTTGGCTTGCCAGATGCTGTCTCATAAGACAGTGATCCAAACCAGGCTGTATTTTGTGCATTCAGACAGAAATTAAACACACTTAACATGTTTGGTAACCTGAGGTATGGATTTGTCTTCTGCAGCGTTCCCAGGCATCGCATAGGAACAAAGAGGCACAGGGTCTGCCTGGAAGTGCCACAGGAGGTGAGTGAGAGTGAGGCCTTCCCCAAGGAGGAGCTGAGCTCCACACAGTATGAAACAGACATGGCAGAGACTCGTGAGAGAGCTACGAATGAACTTGTGCAGCAAGGTGAACAGAAGCTCAAGCCTCCAGGTAACTGTGTGTCAAGCTTTATTCTGCTAGGAAGGGGGAGAGTATTATTCCTCAGGGAGAGAAGCTGCTAGAGCTGAATCTGGGACTCTTTTTCATCTGATACTAGCTGGTAGGATGTTGTCATGTCCAAAAAAGCAGACACTAGTTTGTCAGAGCAATGGCAAGCACTTCAGAAATTTACAGTCATAAAACTTGAGATATTACCATTTGATTTTTTTCAAGACCAAAGAGTACATCCAAAACAATTTAGGTTGTGCTCTTCAATTAAATTTGTCTGTCACTTCTGCCACTGGTTTGAGTAAATGATGGAACCACAGCTTGACCTGTTACTTTTTGTGGCCTATGGATAACTCCTAGTGAGAATTCTGTAAAAAAAATGTTGGGGGAGAGGAAAGGTGTAGGCAGCCATCCTTTAGGTGCTTCAAACATCCCCCACTGACCAGGTAGGTCATGGGGATGTTGCCTTTCAGCTGAATTAAAAGAAACAGGAAGTATTGCATGAGACTTGCTTAAGAACTCGGTGTTTCTAGCTTTTGGCATTTGCTCTTCTTATTTTGCCTGACGCATACAGAAACATATTGGATGCCTCAGTAGTCTAAGGTCCTCTGTATCCCTGTTGAGTAATGCAACCTGTTTATAGAAATTGCTTAGTAAAACATATGCACACTTCCTGGTAGCGTGGGTCTGGTACGCTGTATAGATGTTTCATTTTTAATTTTGTAACAAGTAGGCTGGAGGAAAACTAGTATGGCTTGTAATGAGTAGATTATCCTTCCTCTTAAGGGAGGTACAAGAGGCCTATGGAACAATATAGGAACAGGGCAAACATATGTGATGCCTCCTTCTAGTATCCTGTTTTCCAGCCCTTTGCAGCTTGTATTTAGTAATCTTCTATTGGTTTGTGGGTTTTATTTCTCCTAAGTCTCCCATGAATGCTTGTAACCTCTTACCCAGTCATGTGGCCTGGAGTTGGGCTGTTTAAGCTACACTGTATAAAGGATCATCTCTGTTTATTTTGAACTCGCTATCTGCTGGTTTCGTTTGATTATACCCTAGTCCTTGTACTGGAAGAGGCAATGACTAGATGCTTTTATTCTCTCTCTCTAAGCCACCCGTGATTTTATAGGTGTTTGAATTACTGATCTACTCTTTACATGGCTTAATGTTGCTTTTTCTGTAGTAATTTGCTTTCCTGTTTGTCTTTGTACAAATGATTGCACAGATGTTCTCTCTGCTGCCCAGACTTCACAAAACATTAGTATATCCTTTCTTCTAGATCGTGTAGACTCAGCCAAATTTGAAGAACTGAAAACGGTGAAACTTGAGGAGGAAGAAGAGGAAGAGCAAGAAGCAGCTGCATTGGATCTCTCCATTTCACATGCTTCAAATTCCACTTCGGTTTTGACGACTTCAAAGCAGGGTGCAGCTTCCAGCACTCGGCCCGGCTCGCCTGCACATTCTGCTGCTTCTGACTCTGAACCCACCGATCTGCTGGCAAAACGAACTCTTCCTGGGCCAGCTGGGGTGCTCACAGTCCATAGCTACGCTAAAGGGGATGCCAGCGGGTCTGACAATGAACAGACTTCAGGAAAGAAAGCCAGTGCCACCGCCAGCATGAATGAACAGGAACTGGCAGAGGTATGAATGGCAAGAGTACCGAAAGCTTAAGGGCTCTATTACGTGGTCACGGATTTGCTGTGACACAGCTTCCTATCTGTGCAGATTAAGTTTTGCTTCCACTAGTGTTTGCACAGCAGGTTGCAAAGTTGTTAATGTGGTTTTTTTAGGACCTATAGGTTTTTCTAAACAAACAAGAGCTAACGTGAAAGTTTTATACTCTTACCTCTTCTAGAAAACAAGGAGATCCCTTGTTTTGAGAGGTTCTCGAAATTATTTAAGTGCTTTAATGGAAAGGGTAGCTTGGTGGTTCTGATGTGGTAGTGGGACAGATCCTTTTATAGTAATGGACACGTATTTGTACCTAAAATGAATCTAGTTCAATCCAACCTTTGTTATGAGAACATTGATACGTTTGAGGGTTTTTTTAGTGTATAAAATCATACACACATGCACATCTGTGTGTCCCTTTTAAAAAAAGAATGAAGGAACAAAAATCATTGGTTGGGAGAGGTAAATCTGAGTGTTTAAGAACTGCCAATGATTTTTTTTTTTATTAGGCAACCCAAGTGAAGGCTGTAATAGTTAAAACTTTACCTGGTGGTATGTCTTCAAATTATTTTGTTTCCCTTTTAAAATCTGTGTTTAGAGAGTGGGAGGCCGATAATGGTTACGTCTTCAAAATTCAGGAATTACGGAAACTGAACAGCAAATGGGAAAATCTGTTGATGATTAGGCCGAAACTGAGAGACAATTCTCATGGATGTTTAAATTAAAGAAGTTTCATTGCTGATACTGGTGTCTTCATTGCATACTCCACACAGGGAAAAGGTGAAATTTTGTATGGGTCGTTTTCCCCAGTGTGGTGTATTTCAAAACAAGTTTTTCATCAGATGATAACTGTAAATGTTAATTCAATTTGAATAAAAGCATTTCTATTCCTTAGAAGGTTTATATCCAAGTCTTTGTACAAGATCAGAGATAATGATTATCATGCTCTCTTCTGGCTTCTGTTATGAAAAGAAGATATTTTAAAAGATGTAAGATGCATTTAATCTAAGATTTGCTTCTGATCTTGAAGGAATAACAGAAGGAAAAAAAAAGTGGGGGGGAGAGGAGGCTCTTATCTACTGAGAGACTTCCTGGGCTGTTAATATCATTGCCTTTATTGCCTTGCTTGTCAGGCTAGTAGTAATTTTGTCACTGTTTCACGTTTTTACATAAGGCTGAAGGAAGAAGAAATAACTATTGTTGTGATCTCCTTCTTCCAGTCTGTCTGGAGATACATCATTTCAAGTAATAAGCAGAGAGAATTAAAGTTTCCTTCATTCAAAATAAGCCTATTATTTACAGAGGTCATCAGCATCTCAAACTTTTTCTTCTTTTTCTTTAAATTTGGAATTTAAGTTGACACCCAAACTGAGGATTTCTCCAGAATGCATGGGACTTCTTTTCTTGGTTCTTCTCAGTTGAACCATTCTGTCTCTTACATGATTCTTATATAAACAAACTTGCAAATAGCTACACTGTGACCTGTGAAAAATCTCTATTCTAAAGGCTCAGCAGAGCTAGTACAGCTCTATCTGGTTTTCCCTAGCAGGAGTGCTGCAAGCAGTTCTTTCCAAAACTTGGCTACTTTAGAGCTGAAGTTAGTTTGTTAGAAAAAAATAAAATAAAACAAAAGTGTGTGTGCATTTTATGGCAGATTTTTTAAGTTCAAAATAAGCTCCTGTAAAAATGATATAAAAAGGACATGTGCTAATTGACTGCTGAATTGCTTCTCCTTGTCCAGGTAGCAAAGGAGTACATAAGATCAATGAAGGAGAGTAAGAAGTCCAAGGGTCGTCGCCAGCCACTGAGTAAGCTCCCACGCCATCACCCACTCTTGGTTAAAGACTGCATCAGTGATGATGGTAAGTAAGGCTTCTTTCTCTGGGAAATTGTAGAGGGGGACTCAGCTTCTGTGGACAGAGTGAAGTATTCAGTGAAGTAACTGGAAATAAACAGGTGTCAGCAAGTGACACCTCTGCATCCTAGAGAAGGTGCTTATCTCTTTTTTTTTTTTTTTTTTTGTGCTTGCATCGTTTAACTTTTTCTCTCAAATAGTGTTGTCTTTCTTCCCTGTTCCATGCTTTGGAAAATCACAACTCTGAAAGGAAAATTAAACCGGTACCAAAGACTGTCACTTAATTGCATCTACCTTAAACATTCCAGTAAACATTCGTGATTTTAAAAAATAGCCAAAAACATGCTACCAGATTCTTTGGCTGACAGCCTTAGTGTTGATGTAATCTGGAGCTCGTGCCATTCTCACCCAATAAGCCTATCTTGTCTGCACAGTTCCTTGATTAGTAGAAGCTCTTCAAAAGGAGACCAAGTTACTGGCTTCAATTTGATTTCTGGCAGTCTTTCTTTCATCTCTTTTCATAACTTCTTCCCTTATTTAGGCTCATTTGCAAGAAGGGTATCTATAAAAGGACGCATAATCACTGAGTTAATAATCTCTTATCACAGAAGCATCAGAGCAACTAACTCCTGAAGAAGAGGCTGAGGAGACAGAAGCATGGGCCAAGCCACTTAGCCAGCTGTGGCAGAATCGGCCACCAAATTTTGAGGCTGAAAAAGAATACAATCGGACCATGGCTCAGCAGTCTCCTTACTGTGCTGTTTGTATGCTCTTCCAGACATATCAGGTATGTAGACCAAACCTATAACTAAATAAGTTGCCAGTGTGATGCATAGTTTTAAAAATGTCATTTTGCATATTGCCAGTTAACAAAAGCTGTATCGGTGTCCCAGCCTCCCCAGTGAAGTGTTCCAGGAGAGCACAACTCGATCAACCTCAGCACACCTGTGCTGGGCTGCCCATGGGTTCCCAGGGGCTTGCTTGACTGCTGAGCAGAAGCTTTCGTGTTCTGTGGCTTTTGCTCAAACCACAGAATGCAGCTTGAATGTTGCTGGAACTGACCATAAAAGGCTCACTTCTCTTTTCTAGTCTGACACCTTCACTTCTATCCTTTTTTTTTTTTTTTTTTAAAAAATGCTTGAAGTCATAGAATGTGATCTTTGGGGAGCTGGCAAGGAGGAAAACCTTTTACTTAAAAGGATTTGGGGTTCTGTTTGTGGATGGCATAGGTAGAAAGCTGCCTTTGCTTGGAGTGTATCCATATTGACAGTAGCTATGGCATGTGAACATGTGCCTTAACAAAGTGTGGCTGTAGCAGTGCACAGCTTGGGATGGGTTCCAGAACCCCTTCATCGTGTTGACTAAATGCTTAGACAGGAGTCCTACTCTCAATTTCTTGCTGTACCTAAGCTACCTAATTTTGAGCTAGCTTGAATAGTTGATTGCATGTTCTCCCTGCAATTTAGAGATAGTTTGCCCCTTCCCATACACTTATTTGATTAATTTCAGATAACTGTATGGTTATGGTGCCTCTAGAAACATGTCAACTACAGGTTTGGAAATAAAGACCTTGCATTTTTGTTGAGGGTTTATATTGCATATAGTTCTGAATTTCCACAAAACTCAGTCCACAGCTTCTCTTCAGTCTTGCTGGGTTTTTTTGACAGTAGGTCCTTGTTTCTGGAACTGGAAATTCTACATAGAAGCTGCATAGTATGTGGGGATTTCACCACTGCTGACAGTGTGTAAAGTTAATGATTTGAGGATGGTTTAAGTTCTGTTTACATTTAAAACTCAAAAAAGAAGCTAGTAAGCAGAAAACTCTAGGTGCAGCTGTTTTCAAATGTCTGTCCCCACCAGGCAGTGAAGCAGAAAGTCTTCCAGGATTTGAGTTGCGGTTAGGGTCTTTGTTCCAACTTTGGAAAGTCTACAGCAAGTCTGGGAACTGACTTCAGTTACCCATTCAAATAATGGGTGGGTTTGATGATTACATCTCTTCTGTCAGAAGAAATGCGTTTGATTTGTGTCTTATTGCTTGTTAGAGGGATGCTTTCTTTCTGAAGCTCCAGTAGATGAAGATTTTAGAAATTTAACTATAATTTCACCTAACCTATTAACTCTTAAATCCAGTTAAAGAAAGAATGGAGGTGCTGAAAGATTAATGTATGGAATAACAAGTGAATAAAGATGATATGAGACAGTAAAACTTAAATTCCCTATCCATCCCTTACAGGCAGAGTGTGGAGGAAACAGTCAAAACTCTGGCGTAACTCCAGCTGCCGTGGATGGGAAGATCCGAACCAAACCCCTGATTCCTGAAATGTGCTTTACTACAACTGGCAGTAGCACTGACCTCAATCTTTCAACCCCCTACTTAGAGGAAGATGGAACCAGTGTACTCATCACCTGCAAGAACTGCCAAGTCTGTGTTCATGCAAGTGAGTGCATCTAGATTTAACCCTAAACTCTAGTGTTCTTTGTAGCAGGCCTGTACATCACAGCAAGCCTCCATCAGACTGTTTAATGTACAAATAGACCAAGTTCAGCCCTTATTGAGTGCTATATACTTGAGTGCTGGCCATTGAAATACGGAGTTGGCTGCATGGATAAATTCAAATATACAGCATCGCCCTGAGGTTCATTGATTTTAATTCCTGCTTTACTTCCTGGGGGAAGGCCCTGGGGGAATGGGTCTGAGTTTGGGTCAGCTCTTAAATGGGGTATGTCTGTTCTAGGTTGTTATGGTGTATCCCCTGACAAGGCCACTGAAGACTGGATGTGCTCAAGGTGTACAGAAAATGCCTTAGAAGAGGTAAAGTTTCTCATAAGATTCTCACGGGTGGAAGTCTGGTACATCCGGGAACTTGGATACAAAGTTCATTTCCATAAAGTGGTGGTGGTTGTTATTTTTATTCTCTCCTGTGAAAAGGAGGCAATTTAGAGAATATTTAGGAGTGGGTCTCTTGTATTTGGGTGCTTTTTAATTATTGCAAAGCTGCTAAAAATCACTTGAGTCATAGGGAAGGTGTTCTATATGAATGTGGAAATAGCTCCATTGTCTGTCTTAGTTTATGGTAGCTACTAGTTCTAAAAGTAACTTCAGTTAGTAACTAGGGAGGTGTGCACATGTGAAGAAAGCAAGAAGAATGGAATTTCCTCACAAAGCTATATAGATTCTAGATGAGCAGAATGGGTCAACCTTTCAAATTTTATTGGCTCATGTTTGTTCCACATCCTCCAGGGTATTGCCGTAGTAAAAGGAACCTGTAACAAAGAAATTGAACAAGTGTTCAGTGGTAGGTCTGTTTGCCTTCCACAGACTTGGAGTCTGCATTTGTTGCCGTAAAGGAAGTAGCTTTTGAGAGCTAAAGGGCTGATCTGTACGAGGTAGTTAGGTCTTTTCTGACAGTGAAACCTTTTTCTTTCTCGGACGTGCATTTTGAGGAGGAAGTTCTGAAGCAAGTGTACTGCTCTGGACTTGACTCTTTCAGCTAATGTTTTCTTCTCTGTGCCAGGACTGCTGTTTGTGTTCATTACGAGGAGGAGCACTGCAGAGAGCCAATGATGACAAGTGAGTGTTCAAGAATTTTTGATCTTGAGGGAGAAGGTCGATTCCTAGGTAGTTGAGGGTAAGCTTTCAAAGCCAGCGTCTGCATTTGGTGTAAAGGAGTGACCAGCAACACCTTTTACACTTTGGGTTACTGGGGGGGGGAGGCTAATGTAAAGTGTGTTGTGTTCACATGCAGCAATCATCATCTCTTCAGGTAATACCTCACTCTCATTCTCTTGAGAGTAACTGTTAATTCCTTTGTATTTTATAGTGCAGAGGTGTGATGTGCAGTTATAGTGTGCCATATGAAATGAAGGTTCCTGGTGAGATGACATCTCTCAGTACCTTCTCACATATGAGTTTGATTTCTCCATATAATGTATGGCAGCAATGAAGACAAAGGGCAACCATAGCTTTAAGTAGCACAAGATATTGAAATTCAATTTTGTGGATGTCATATGGAGCCTCAGCATCTTGGTTGTGGTCTCAAAACTAATTCAGTAGTGACCGAGCAGTTGCTATGGGTCAGGGAAGGAATAAAGCTATCAGGCAGGCTTTTATAATGCAGATATGCAGTCAGTACAAGCCACATTAAGTTGCCCTACTGTTAGGCCTGTTAGCAATAGATAAGAATTATGAAGAAGTCTTGGTTTTGCCCTATTGTGGTTTCAGCCGAAATCACTGCAACCGGACTGACAGATGGCCCTTCCCCCCCCCCCCCCCAAAACAAGAGGAGAGGAAGAGATAAGGAGAAACGGAAGTTTAGAATGAACTAATCTACTTTAATGAAGAATTAATATTGAAATAAAAAAGAAGAAAATAATGACATGGATACAATATATAGAAAACCGTATCAAGCTCCAAGGATGACAGTCACATCGCTGGCAGGCACTGGGGAAGTCCCAGACTGGATTGGGATGGGATGCAATGGATGGGAACTGGATTCCAGCTCTGGATTCAGGAACACACGGATCGGGATCAAAGACAGATGAACAGACGGGGCAGTCGGCCATGGCAGGAAGAGAGAAGAGGAAGGGCTGACACTTTGATCCCTCAGCTTTTGTACTGAGCGTGGGGCAGATGGGATGGAACACCCCAGTTGGTCAGGTTGGGGTTACCTGTCCTGTCCCTTCCTCCCCACAGGTGTGACCCCTCTACGCTTTTCTGACCCTCTAAGGGGCAAATAACAAAAATTGGCTGCCCTTGGTTGTTACAGTAATAAGTATAAGCAAGAGCCTCTCTGCACACCATCCCTTGGCATTAGCACAAACATTGGCTTTATCATCCTGAGAATGAGCAGTTTTCTCCACAATACGCTGTTCATTTCATAGAGTTATAGGAGGCATAACTAAAATGTAAAATTCCAGAATACAAAATTGGTTCAGTTTAACCTCAAACCCCCCATGTACCCTGTTAATAGCAGGATAAAGGACAATTATACTGCTAGTTCTCAGTTCTCGTTTTATAGTGGCTTATATGGCAAACTTCAACAGAACTGTATTTACTTAAACTCCAAAGTGTCCTCTCTTAGCCTAATGGTATTAATTTCTTTTTCCCCTCTTCTGTCCTGACAGGTGGGTTCATGTGATGTGTGCTGTAGCTGTACTGGAGGCAAAGTTTGTAAACATTGCAGAGCGGAGTCCTGTAGATGTTGGCAAAATCCCCCTGCAACGTTTCAGGCTGGTAAGGATCACCTGTGCTTCACTGTTTGGGTTTCAAAGTGTCTCTCCAGTCTGTTCAAAATCTGGGACACTTTGCTTATCCCTTCAAACCCAAGTTGTCTCCTCTCCAGACTGAGCAATTTACTCTGTTCTTTGTGCAGGAAATACCAACTGTCCCTGTTGCCATTTTTTTGAACCTTTCCCTGTTCTGGTATATGTTTATTCAGATGAGGAGGCAGCAAGAGGGCCACAGTTGTGGCAAATGGCATTTATGCAGTGGTGTAACGGCCATACTTGTTTAGTTTATTTTTCTAATCCCTAGTATTTAGCTTGTTTTATTGACTGCTCTTGAGCCCTGAGATGCTTCAGGATATGCGAGGCATTTGTATGATGGGTGAATGCCTTCAGCAAGAAAGCAATTGTACCTAACTCCTCTTACCAGCTTGGTATTGAGGGGAAAATAATTTTAACTGCTTTGCGTATTCTAGTATATTACAGATAACATTCTTTTCCTACAACAGCCCATCAGGCCTGACCCAGTTTTACCTGTTAACTTCTGTTGTCCTTACCCATCTTGATTTGTGTCTTTGTGTATCTTAAGAGCTGAGTGCTGAAAGACCCTTTCAACTTTTGTAGGCTGATTTAATCCAAGATTTACAGTTTCTTTCTTTGTGCATATTGAGCTGGTATATTTTTTTGTATATGGGGTTACTTTAAATTTATGAATTATTGCCTTGTCATAAGCTAGAACCAGTAGTCTTCTGCTTCTTTTTGATCAGAGAATGGCAGTGCTCTCAGAGATTAAACGGAGTATCAGAGATTAAAAACAGAGTATCAGACTGTTACACCAGTGTGGGGTATAAGCTAGTACTTTGTGTGGCAAAGCACTTTCTGTGGGGTAAAAGCTAGTACCAACCAGTAACATCTAGTTTCCTGCCCACAGAAATGCATCTTTTGCAAGAAACGAAGAAAGAGAATTGCAGGTTGCTGTGTACAGTGCTCACATGGTCGGTGTCCCACATCCTTTCATGTCAGCTGCGCCCAAGCAGCAGGAGTCATGATGCAGCCTGATGACTGGCCATTTGTGGTCTTCATTACCTGCTTCAGGCACAAGATCCCATCTCAGGCAGAGGTGAGTAGGTGTGTGATTCCTAGGATTTGAACTGCAGTATCTTGAAGAGACTGGAAAGTTTTAGATTAAATGATTCTTTTAAAACTTCATTGAAGGCTTGGCTCTCTCACAATGTTTAGTGTCATCTAAGGGTGTTGATCTCAACCTTGCTGCTACTCTGAGTGATCTTAGTTAGGTGCTTTATTGTATTTTGCTTTGCAGCCCAGAAGGACTGAGAGCATTGCACCCCTCTTATGGCTGTTGTAATGAGAAATAATATTGGGATTTATGCTGTGATACTTAATATGCAGGAGTTAGTGCTGGGATTCCAGCAGGATGCACGAGTGTTCTTATGTTTTTCATGTTTAAGTGATCAATTAGTTTAGAAAGTTCCCGTGTAGACCCTTTAGTCATCAAACCTACAACAATCTTAGAAAATATTTACTGTAGAGGACTTGCATTGGCCTGAAGAATGAAAGCTTAATTTACTAAGTAAATTAAGGACAGCAGCATCTAATAGATTAGGCTCTAAGCATTTGAATTGCCAGAGGCAGAACTTTTCTCATGCTGAGGATGGGTTGAGTAGGGTTACTCACCTGAGTGTAAATATTTTGCTTCCTTTTCTGCCAGCACTGGAGCTACATCCTCAACATGTTCTTTATGGAGTCATTGTGTAAAAAGTGATTTTTTTTTTATTTTATTTTTTTTCTCTTCTCAGCGAGCTAAGGCTGCACTCCAGGATCTGTCACCTGGACAGATAGTTATCAGCAAGCACAAGAATGGTCGCTTCTATCAATGTGAAGTGGTCAGCCTTGCGAAGGAGACTTTCTACGAGGTCAACTTCGATGATGGTTCCTTCAGTGATAACCTGTATCCAGAGGACATTGTGGTATGTTATGCAGTGGGAGTCTGGCTCCGGTAGAGGGCACATGATGCGAGTCAGTTCTTGATGCTGCAGAGCAGACACACCAGGGATTTGGTAATTGTTCCAACCCTAGGTCATGTTGTGGCTGAGATGTGTTGCAAGATGGCCTTAGGGGTGTTGCGTGAGAACTGACTTAGCCGAGGGCACACAGGAACAGGTGTAACAGGGAATACAACTAACCTGTGGCTGTTCAGCAGTGGTAGGTCTGAAAGAAAACTTGCTGATTCTTGCATACCGTTCCTGCATGAAGTACTTTGAAGTTGGGCCCACTGTTGGGATTTAAATACAGATGACATAGATGGATGTCTCTCAGCCTAGTTCTCCATCCCTAAAATGGAGTAATTGTTGGGGTGGTGTGTGACGTGACTGGGATGGACTCTTGGTTGTTTGCTGGATCTTCACAGAAGGAAGCTGCTTACCCTTCTTGTCTCTCCCACCTTCTTCCTTTATGCTATAGAGTCGAGACTGTCTTCAGTTAGGTCCCCCTGCTGAAGGGGAAGTTGTGCAGGTGAGATGGACAGATGGACAAGTTTATGGAGCCAAATTTGTCGCATCACATGCCATCCAGATGTACCAGGTACAGAATTGTTGTCTGAAAAATTATCATTCCTAACAAGCTGATCATATTAACAGGGCTGTTCTTAAAGCCAGTATATATATATATATATAGGGGAGTCACACTGAAACACTTCAGGAGAAGTTACTTGGAGTTCTCAGCAATGCCAGATGCTGGTAACAGTTGGTGGAGTTAAGAGCAAAGTGGTTGCTTACGGCTCTGCTTGTATCTGGCTACATACTTGAAAGTGTCAGCTTCTGAAAAATTGCTGGTCTGTAATTCCTCAGGAATGGAGTCTGCTGTAGATTAAACTACTTAAAATAAGTTTAGTTTTGCTTTTCTCTGTTTAGTGAGAGTGCATCATGCCTTGCACATTTCCAAAGGGAAGGGTGTTCAGGCCATATTAAAGTGACCAACCAGACTGTCTTGTCAGGTCATACAAGAATATCCCAAACCTGATGCCCTGCTTTTAAAGTCTGTTGCAGTGTTCATACGTGTATGTATATCTTATAAAATGCAAGTGGTAGAAGATTATTTCATGATAGACGCCTCTGTGGGAAGGAGAAGGCAAGTTCTGGGTAGCTGTGGGAGGGTTCTAACTTCTGAGACTTCTGGAAGAACAACTTCTGTTTTTCTCTAGGTGGAATTTGAAGATGGGTCACAGCTGATGGTGAAAAGGGATGATGTGTATACTCTTGATGAGGAACTTCCTAAGAGAGTGAAGTCAAGGCTGGTAGGTCAACAGGGTGCAAACTTCTACTGTAGAAGCTCATTTAACTTAATGTGTTCTTGAACAGCAAGCTGAGTGCACGGCAGCAAAAGATTGCAATCTGATGCTGTCTTCAGTTGTTGTGAAGCTTGGTGATTGATCAGGCTACAAAAGCAAAGTTCTGTCTTGCTCTGGAGAGACTCTAATTCTCCTTCTGCAGAGATGGAAGTTTATAGCACAGAGTCACTGCTTGGGACAGCAGGTTAATATCCTTTTATAAGCTTCATTGTCTATTCCAGTTGCAAGGAATGGCCAAGTTCCTTCACTTACCCTCTGTTCTGGGAAGCTCTCAGTAGGGTGGCATCAAGAGAGTTGTCCATTTTTAAAAATTGTAAAATGTTTCAGGTGGGCAAGGATCTATGTAGGTCTCTGCTCCAGACACCTGTACCAAGCAGGGGTAACTTTGAAGTCAGACCAACTACTCAGGGCTTTCTCCAGTCAAGTTTTGATGATCTCTAAGAATGAAGATCCCACAGCCCCTTTCGGTCCCTGTTCTGTTGCTTTATTGCTTCCTGGTATAAAAAAAAACATAACCACGGGCAGCATGGAGTAGTGTATCCTGCTTTAGAGCATGATCGTGCACAGCCTGATGCAGACCCTGTTGGCAGGCACACAGGATGTTAGAGGTTTAAGAAAGAATGTGTCATAGCTGAATCCTGTGACCAGGTGTTTAAACATTCCTACTCCATAAGGCACAAAATGTACTAGACTGCTTGAAAGTTGGAACAGATGAACGTATTTATTCCTTTAAGAAAGTAATTGTGAACTTAAATTAGCTAGTCGGTTAAATTTGAAACCTGTGATTCTTTGGATCTCTGCTTACACTTCAACTTAAATTTATTCCCAGACTTTTAAATCCAGTTTCTGAGATTTTTCTTCTTGTGTTTGGTCAGTTTTTGAAGAAATCTGAACATTCCTAAGCGTCCTGACTTGATTCTCTCTTACATGCTGTGGGAGGATGTGGAGGCAGGGATTTGATCTGTGTTCTAGTGACTAATTCTGGTTTTTCTCTTAGTCCATAGCGTCAGATATGCGCTTCACAGAGATTTTCGCAGAGAAGGAGGTCAGACAAGAGAGGAAGAGACAGAGAGTGATCAATTCACGCTACCGTGAAGATTACATTGAACCTGCCTTGTACCGGGCCATCATGGAGTAAGCACTGCCAGTGGCAGAGGACAAAGATGCCCACCTCCCCCAAGGATTTAAACGCTCCAGTACAACAGGCCATATTTGGATGCTTCGAATCCAGGGTTTTTTGTTTTGTTTTTTAAGGAAGCTAAAAAGCTGATGCTCTGCAGTAGCTGAAAGGCAGCTGTTGGATAGTGAAACAGATCCCATTTGCTGAAGCTGATGCCTGCAGACTCCTGGTCTGAAGTTGGGTCCTTACTGAATAAGCCAGCTTGGGGGTGTTGCTTTCATCTCATCGAGCAGTCTTGCTTTTTTATTAGAGACAATTTTGACAGGTGGCAAACTCTTTTGGGAGTTGTAGCCAGGAATCTTGGCAGCTGCAGAATAGTACATTCTGTTGTTTTAATTGAATAATATTCCTGATTTTGGGAGTCTCCCTGGTGACCACACCTGGGCTTTAGCAGGCAGTATTACTGGTGCTTGAAATTGAACCTTTTTTTTATATATATATATTTATATCCATCTTTTTGTTGCAAGCAGCTTCAGTCTCTTGTTTCTCAGCACCTCCTTTCTGAGGGTTGAGCTGTAGGCTGTTCAGATCCAAGCAGATGGGAGGTGCTTGTGTGAACAGGTGAAATGTGAAATTGAATCCTATAGGAAAAATTATTTAACCCTCCATTTAATATTTTTGTTCTGATACTTGTTTTGACTTACTTAATCATAAGTTTAACTGTAATAGTATGTGCCTCAGAATCAGTGAAATCTGTCTGAGCCCTGCACAGTGCAGCCTTCTAACAAGAATAAGAATTCAGCTCCCAATAGACTTTCAGCTCCCAAAGAGTTTCTTTTGAGTTTCTCCCCACCCCCTCTAAGGCAATAATGACCAAAGGGACAGAGTCCTAACTCTCCCTTCTTGAAATCCAAGCATCACAGTGTTGGGGATAACAGGGCAGCGGTGTCTGAAGCAGTGCCAGTGCAGTACCTCTTCTGTGACAGCACTGTCTGTCATGTGGCCGCAGGCTTTTGCTTTCAGCAGCTAATATTGGGTCTGAGACAGATAAAGCATGCACTGAACTGTGTGTATTACTGAAAGGCTGGGCAGTGCTCTTCTGAAGCAGGAGTGCTGCTCTGGTGCTGTCTGGCAGAGGTTTCCACAGCATTTTTATGGAGTATTAGTAGGGCATATCTCAGTTGTGTTGGAGGGACCTCGGTAACCCAGCAATAAGAAGCTGAGTTAAACTGGGTAGTAGGTGTTCCTGGAAGATGTGCCGACTTGCTCCTAGTAATTTAAGCATTTAACACACCACAGTAGGAGCTGTGTAAATACGTGTTCCTTTCCCATTCTGTAGGAAAGGGATTTTAGGCTGTGGAGCAGATTGGCCGCCTTCTTTTTGCATGGAATAATGGGGTGAATTTCCTGCTGGAGAAAATTATGGTTACATATTCTCCAGAAACAGTTCAAGAGGAGAATTTTCTAGTGAAACAGACCTAATGCATCCCTGTTTCTATAGGGACGTGGCAATGTGTCTGCAAAGTCTGGATTTGTAACTTTTTTCCTTTTGTTACATAGGAACGCTATAAACCAAACTCTCCTGAAACCCCGGTGCATCGATTTGTGATTAGCAATAAAATGTAGTATTGTGTAGTGATACAATTCTTGATCAGAAAAAAAAATAAACTACAACTTTTATAAAGAAAATCTTACTTATCCCTACATTTTTATAGGGTCAGGAGGCTGATATTAGAAGCAAAGATTTGCACAACTGCTGTTTTGCATAGAGGTATTCTTGCCCATTTTTTGTGGTGGAATACATCATTCGTCAGTATTGGAAGATTTAAACAGATTCTGAAAGGAGATAGTGGCTTTCCTTTGGGTTTTGGTTTGTTGGTTTGGTTTTTGGTTTGTTTTTTTTTTTAACATGTCTTAAAACTCCTGGTCTCAGGGTATTAAATTGCTTTCTGATGAATGGGATAGTTGGCTTGATAAAAATTGGGATGTGTGAAGACCAGAATCTAGTAGCTGCAGGTTCTCTGGTCTAGGCAATAGGAACGAAATTGCACTTTGATATCTTAGCTTGTACATAAGCCTTTCGGAAGTGATGTGCCATGAGAAAGCATGGAGAAGAGCTGGCAGGGCCTTAATAAACTTGCCTCTGTTGTGTCAGCATATCTTAAGATTTGGTATTAACTTCTCCCAGACTGAACACTACCTGGGTATTACTGAAAAACATACTCTTCATATCAGCTGCCATTTTCCCTACAGAGAATAAGTGCCTGTCTTCAGGCTGTCTTCCCAAACTACCAGATAACTAAATGCACCTTTTAGGTGCCACATGCTACATCTGCTGCAAACATCTGGCTCAACAACTTCATCCTAAAATGATGACCTAGTATGGAACAGCTGGATTTGTTTGGATTGGTATTGTTCGACTGCAGCAGGTTTTGCCACCCATCTCTAACAGTACTGACTGACTTTCAAGAGATCTTATGCTTAGTATTTGTTCTGGAAGAGGAGTTTTATTACTTACATTTTCTGTGGGCTCCAGGTTTTCTCTTGTCAGTTGGCTGCACTGTGTCAGAAACCGCTGCCATTGTGCACTCTGAGACAAAGGGCCTTCCCAAGTTTTCCATCAGTTCTTGTGCTGCATCGTTCAAATGTGAGCGTGCTTTGCCTGCTGCAGTGATTGAACTGCATTTTGACTTCTCTCCGTGAACTTAAAATTGGTGACCCTGACCTTTGAGGAGTTTATATTATTTAACTTTGAAAAAATAATTGGTTTTATGGCTTGAAGGTAGCAATAAAAGCTCTTTACAGAGCAGCTGTCTTAAAGGTACATATGTTTTCAGTTACCTGTACTTTGATTTGGATAGATAATAATTTTCTCCAGTGGTTTGTTTTTGGAATTGTATTTATCCCTGTTACAGCATCATTCCAGTGAGGGCAAGGTGCTGCCAGAGTATCAATTAGGCAGGTGCTTCTTGAATGTGTTCAGTAGGAAATCATGCTTAATATGCCCCAGAAGAGCTCTGATGACCCTGCGTTAGGTCCATTGCATGTGATGCTACAGGCAATAGACCTCTTTACTTCACTTTTCATGAAGCTTCCATCTGTGACTGGTTCAGGTTGGACCCATAAAAAGCATTTTTAGTATAAACAAATAGTGGCTTGCCCTTAATTCAAGGATGAGCTTGCCAAGCCAGTGATTACTTTTTATAAGGTTTAAAAAGGTGACTGTGTTCTTTGTAAAGCACCTGATTGCAGTTATGTTTCTGCTCATGGCTGGACTTCTAGGAGAGTTCTTTCTCCATCAGCAGACCCCAGAGGAAGTACTGTCAGTAGTAGGACCCATTCTCCTTTCCCCTTCTCTCTCTTCCCAGTGTTTTGAGCTGGGTTGAACTGATTCTGCACTGTTTGAGGAGCATAGCCACATATCCCAAGGCTTCCAATGCATCTCTGTTCTTCCATTCTCTAACTGGGTTCCTGTGGTCTGACATGTCTGCAGTTGTGCTTGTTTTTTTAATGCAAACATGGGATGAAATCAAGACTCTGGTAGCCTGTATGTTGTTTTCAATTTGATCAAGTAATAAATCTAATTTCAAAATGGACAATCTGTAGACTAATTTAAGAACTAAAGCAAATGTAACTTGGAAATTCTCATCATGCTTCTGACCTTTGTGTTAGCATTATTCCTTTCTAATACTCATCTCCTTACCTAGTGAGTTCTTTGGTGTTTTTAAGACACTAAGCAGAGTTCTGTTATTTAAGGACTCAGTCCAGGACTCGGTTTGGTTGTTCAACCAGAGCAGGGACAGAGCAACAGGCTCATCCCTCCTCATTGAAGTACACACCTGAGGGATCTGCAGTAAGAGCTGAGTTGCCTTAGGTTCCCCTGTAGCTGAGAGTGGCAGCACCAGAAACGGAATCATCAGAAAATCTTACCCAGGAGCAGAGTCAGAGAGCTCCATTCTTCACTTCAGCGTTGACTCTTGTATTTATTTCACAGTGCAGGTTAAAACTTGCTGAGCTGGCAGTGAGAGAAAGGAGATTCTTCTACCTTAGCTCAGGGATTTTTGTCACCAATACACTGAGTGACCTTGAGTAAATTGCTTATTCATTTTATTACTACTTCAGCCCCTGTCTTTGGAGCCTAAAGTGCCAGGTATTCCTGGAGCCAGCTTTTATAATTGGGGAAAATGTTAACATCTCCTTTTCCCTGACAAACTTTTAGGTATTGCACAGAACACTTATGTGTGTGCACTTAAGTTAGTGTAAAGTGTGCAATATTTTAGGTTCAACATGAACAATGTGGGGTTTTACTAAAAGTCAAAATAAGTCTTTTCCCTTGTTTCCCATAATCATTCTTCATTTCTTTGCATTGCTGTTAGAGCTGTTCAGCAGCTTTAGATTTCTCCCTCAGATGAGTGAAGGGTGCAATGCTTCAGGTGGGGCGAGTGTGGTATTGGATCCAGTAATGAGCATAGCTGAGGTTGTGTATCAGTAGTTCCTTTGACCTCGCCAGAATGGTCTACAGAGGAATGGGAAACATTCACCTGATTGCTATCTTTTGAGGAATCTCTGGCAGATCCATGGAGAAACATTGCCCCAGCCTCCTCAGCATGAGCAATGTGACAGTGGTGAAGGCAAAACTGTTCTGACAGCACTTAGTGAAGGAGGGAAATGTGTACCAGGGATGGTACTAGAAAAAGACCAGAATCAGGTAGTATGTTAATTTCTAGAGAAAACTGAGTGAAGGTAGGGGAACCTGAAAAGAGGTGTCCTTGGCCTGTAATTCTGTGCTTAAGGAAAGTTCTCACTTTTATGAATGGTTCCAGGGGCTGTGAACACCTTTGGTACATGATGCAAGAAGAAAATGAAACAGGTTTCCTGTGTGGACTCATCCACCTTGGCTGGAGGAGTTAGTCTGGTGGGAGTCACTGCCTGGGTACCTCGTGTGGGCCCCTCATGCTGTCCTCTTTATCCACACTGATGGCTGAAGGTAGAGCTGCCTCCTCTACAGTGGTCTGTAGGCAAGGCGGGTGGCTGGTGTGTTGGGATGTTTCCAAATCCAGGCTCAACCCAGTTTCCAGACCCCCATCCATATGGAGTTAGGAGAAACATGTCTTTCCAGCTCAAAAACTTGTACCAGCCAGTTTCATGTCCAAGCAGTACCCGTGACCACACTGGGATATGCTACATACAAGTATGCTGCAGACCAAAGCAAGCTACTTCAAGAAGTATAATGAATCAAGTCCACGTTTCTGAATTTAAGGAGGCAAGGGGCATGTTGCATCCCTGGACCTCCAGAGAAGCTTCAGACATGAGGATCAGATGGTTGTGAATCTGAGTTAATGTTAGTTAACGTGTTTGGACTCTTAGTTCCCTAAGTGCTGCTGCTTCTCTTCAATACAGTATCTCTCCACCCCTTGGGTTAATTTTCTTGCCCATCCTCGCAAACGGGGGGTTAGTTCAAACTTCCTTTTTTGAATCCTTCTGGCTATAGGTAATGAAGAAAAGAGAAGAAACTTGATGTCTGCCACCATCCTGGGTGTGAATCATGGTGTGTTTGGGTGTAGGTGATGGGTGCTGTCGGGCTGCAGGGTGCATGCGCAGGGAAAATGGTAACTTACAGCCAGTTCTGTTGAAAACAGGAGTGCAGTGTGGTGCTGGTGTGGGATTCTGGTCTGATGCTGCTGCTGGAGATTGGGGGCTGTGCTGCTGGGAGCAGGGAAATGGGAGACGGGAAGTGGCCACACAGAAGGGTTTAGCAGCCCATCTGTTTGGAGCTGTGGTCACCTGTGGTGGGTGGCTGCCCAGGCTGCTCGGCTTCCCAGGAGGGACAATGCTTTTGCCTGTCCAGGCCCAGCAGAGCCAGGGCAGGCTAAAGAGAGCAGTTGTGTTGGCAGCCAGAGAAGGGTCTGTCCTGAGTCCTCTCTGGCTTTCCCGTTTCCAGCTGGATAGATGTTTCCAAACACCATTTAACAGCTGGTGTCCACAGAGACTGGCAGGGAAGCCAGTGCTCTTATTCTGCCTCTCTCCTGAGAGTGTGGAGGTAACATGTGGCGGTGTACTTGGACCTTCCACCATCCTTGCAGTGGGGCCAGCCCTGATTTTTCTCCATGATTTGGAGGTGAAGGCTCCTCTTGGATCCCTGTGGGAGCAGGGATCTGCAGCACCGTCCCCAGTGGGGAGGCCCCAACGTGGGCCCTTCAGTGCTGTGCGGAGCCTGGCAAAGGGAAAGGGACAGAAAAAACAGACCTTGGCTCTTCTCCCTCCCCAGCCGCTGAGGGGGGGAGCGGCTGAGGGGCTGCCAGGCGCTGGGCGGCCGGGAGAAGAAAGACGGCCTTCATGGGAGCTGTGTGGCTCCGAGCTGCCGGGCTGGGAGCCAGGCACGTCAGCACCTGATGGCTTCTGGCTTCTCCAGATGAGCTGTACTGAAGGGGTCCCAGCATAGCAAGGTTTTTCCTGCCCCAATGCCCTGCCTTTTCTGGGTTGGGCTCTTCCTGCGTGGAGGTGCCCAAGGTCCCTCCTGCCTGCCTGTATCCCCCAGCCCCCATCAGTTTGTGAGGATCTGGATCATTCCCTCGCCTGGCTGTGCAGACTCTGCAAATGAGCAGTCTCATCATGTGTTGACCAAGCTGAGGCTGCACGGATGGATCCCAGAGAGAGGTGCAGGGCCAGTCCCTGGGGGATGGGCTGTCCTCCCCTCATACAGCAGATCTACTCCCCCTTCTCCAGGCAGCTTGGAGCACCTCAATCTTTCCTCCAGGAGCTACTGGACAGAAAAGCCCTTGTGCAGCCTTTTGAGGAGGTGCCTGCCATTTGCTGGGGGGGACTTTCCCCCTCCTGGTGAATGGATACCTGGCTATGGCTGGGCCCTTAGAGGTGTCTCACCCCTCTCCCAGCACAACCTGTCCCACAGCCCAACAAGCAGATTAGATTGCTCAGGGCTCTGCTCCCCAGGGATGGCTCCACCAAGGATCCTGGCACAGGGAGCAGTGAGACAGGTCAGTGCCTGGAACTTGTCCCTCTGGGATGTGCTGCCCAGTGAGTGTGGCCTTGGCTCTGGGTCACCAGCCCAGGAGAGGTTCAGCTGTGGTGGTGTTGCCCTGCTCTCTGGGCTCTTGGTGGACATGCAGCACAGGGGGGAGGTGAGTAGGTGGCACTTCAGGTTTGGGTTCATGGATGCTTGTGACATCCTGGGGACACCAGCTGGGCTGTGATGAAATCAGTGTGGGTTGGCTGTGGTCTGCAGCAGCAGGCAGTTCCTTTTGGACAGCCTGGCACCAGGGGATATCAGGTGGAGGAAGTGGGGCTTGTGGCTCAGGGCAGGGGAGCAATCACACTGCTGCTGGGCTGGGCTGGGTGCTTGTAGGAGGTCTAGCACCTGGCCAGCAGTAGTGATGGTGGCTACAATGAGCCCTTTGGGTGGTATCCTGGAGCCCAGAGGATCTTGCTAGTGATGTTTCTGCATACCACCAGGAGGGATGCTGCAACAGAGGGCAGGGCTGCCTACTTCTTCCACAGTCCTGCAGCCACTCGTGAGCTGGCAGAGGGCCCAGATGGGTGCTGATGGGCTCCATGCATTATGCGCAGCAGCACTGAATACAGAGGGTACTTCAGGTCTCATGGCTGAAAGCACATGGAATGCATCCTGAAGGCAAGTGAGTAGAGGGCTCATGCACTCGATGGCTGTGGAATGCTGGGCTGGGTGATACAGTCTTGTGTTTCATGTGCTGTTGGTTTGGGAGGAGGGTGGACAGGTATTTTGCTGACCAGCTCTGGAGCAAGAGAGAGGACACAGCTATAGAGGGGTGACACAGGTGCTGGTGGAACTGGGGTGCAAGGAGAGTTTGGATGGCAGCTAGCAGAGCAGCTGGGTGGGAGCTTTTCAGCCCCTGCATGATTCTGGGCTCCTAGCCCACATATGGGGCTGGACCCTGAAGGAGCTTTTTGCCTGTTGTGAAGGCAGTGCTGTAGGGCCAGTGTTTACCCTGACGTGGTGTGCTCTGCCCTGAACATGGGCTCCTTTTGGGCAGCAGCTTTCCTGGGAACACCCGGATGGTAGGGGATCAGCCTGGGGATGGGTTGATAAACCTGCCCCTGAATGTGTCGGGCAGCTCTGACGTGGCTGTGCTTGCCTTCCCTAAGCAGCCCTTCCTCCTGCCCTGACTTGCTAGCATCCTCAGGGCAAGGCACAGGCTCTGCCTGCTGGCCTTGAGTCTGTGCCAGAGCTGTGCTTGAGGCTGGATGCATGCCCTCATCCTGTGAGCGATTCCAACAAGAGCTGGAGCATCCCTCCTGGCTCCTCCAGCAACGTCTGCTCCTCTTCCCACTCAGTTGGGTTCATTGGGTGGATGATCGCCCGAGGCTCAGCGTCAGCGGCCGTGCTCACTGTCACTCCCTGGGATGTACACGCATGGGAAGGGAGGAGATGACGGCTTTACCTTTGCCAATGTGTTACAGGGAGCAAGGCCAGCTCTCCTCCCGGCTGGGCTCCAAATTCAGCTGTGTTCTTCTCTGTCTTTTCCCAGGGTTGAGGGCTGAGCCTGCCTTCCTCCTCCTCCTGCTGCTCTGGCAGCTTGCCCTCCTACTCCCTGTCCCACTCTGCTTGCACCCACACTGCCATCCGTTTGGCTGCCTGGGTGTGCTTTTGGCTTGTCGCAGGGTACCTGGGCAGCACCCCCTTTCATCGCTGAAGGGGGTTCATGGCAGCAGGCTCTGGAAACCCCCGTTCCCCTTCTTCCCTGCCCTGCTCCATCCTGTGCACCCAGGAGGGATGATCCTTGTGCAGCCGCCTGTCTCCCCTGGCCAGGACAGACCCAGTGTGATGCTGTGCATTGCCAGGACACTCTGTGCCAAGCACTGTCCCTGGCACACCTCTGCCGTGGGGGTTACCAAGGCACAGCACAGGTTCCCAATACTTTGTGCTGGTGCGGGGCAGAGGAGCTGGATGGGACCAGCCATTTCCATCTGCATAACAGAGACTGTAGCACAGCCACCATCAGCCCACTCACAGGGTATTTTTAGGCCTGGCTGTGCTGATGACGGAGAAATGACAGGCTCATTCCACATCCGGACCACAGGATGCCTCTCCCACCAGCAGCTGCCCGCTGTGATGGGAAGAGGCAAAGGACAGAGGTATCTGCACAGATGCTGCTGTGGGACTGAAGTGTAGGCAGCAACATGCTTGCATGTGGTTGCTTGCTGTCGCAGAAATAGGGAGCCCCTTCAGCTGTGGAGCTTTTTTTTTTTTTCCCTGCAGGCCCTGAGGCTCAGGAAAGCATTATGGGGGACAGGATCAAAAAAATCCCCTTTTGGGCAAAGTCCTGGGTGGAGATGCAGTTGGTGGAGAGGAAAGAGTGGTAAGATGCTGGAGGACAGGAGGTCTGAGGCAGGAGGCTGTCCTCCTTGGTCTGGCTTGTCTGCAGCTGGTCACCCGGCACTGCTGGGGACGCTTGGCATGAAGACGGTTCCTGATGCTCTGGTCAAACGTGGTGACACATCACTGCTGGGTGGTGACAGTGCCAAACCTTGGCTGTGTCCTGGTGCTGGGAGAGGTGGGAAGACCCAAAGCTCCCAGCAATGTCAGGATCTATGGCTGGGTTAGAGGGGAGTGAAGCTGGGTCAGGCCCCTCTGCCCAGCTTCACACCAGGGCTCACACACTGATCCAGATGGGCTGTACCTGCTGGACTCTGAACACAGGACCTGTCTGGGTGGGCACACAAATCAGCAGTGCTAACCTACCCCGTCCACCTAGAACCAGTCTATCAAGGGAGGATGTCATTGATACCAACAGCTTGCTGTGGTTAGCTTCCTCAGTCCCTGAGTTGGAAAGATCAGACCTTCCTCTTCACTCTGAGAACGTGGCCATGCAGCCTGGGAGGTTTTGATGTCCCTCAGTGTCTTACAGAGAAGGGGGCACTCACCCACACAGGGGGTACAGCCTGCAGCTCTGTAGAGAAGACATGACCTGGGAGCTGGTTATCACAGCACTGTGGCCAACCGTCCTGCAGCACAACCTGCTCTGATGCAAAATCAATGCTACCAGTTCTGCCCCATCCTGGCAAAAAAAAAAAAAAAGGCACGTGGCCACAATCCATGTCTGAAATAATGACAAATGACATCATGAAATTTGAAATGGGGCATGATTCAGCTGCTGGGGAGTGTGGCTCCCCTGGGACTGATGCCGGCTCACACCCATTTCCTCGGGGTACGGGGGGAAGTGATGAGAGCGACGCAAATGGGAGAGGTTTGTAAACCCAAAGTGATACAGGAGAGCAGTGGGCTGCTGTGCTTATACACAGGATTTTGGATAACCCTCTTTGGGAAAGACCAGTAGAAACTCTAAAGCTGGTTGCTGCGTTGGATGAAGATGGCTGGTATGTTATGTGGGTAACACAAGAGGCAGCAGGGAGCAGTGGGAGGTAAACCAGAGTTCAGGCAGCAGATTGGAAAGAGGAGCCCAAAAACATGTGGCTTCGTCACCGCAACCGGCCAGCTGAACACGCACAAGGGCTTGCTTGTGCAGTTAATTTAAAAAGTACCAAAGCTCCAGGCTGGAAATGTGGCATTCCCTGGGTAAAGGGCTGGCACGAGTCCTGCTGCAGGCAGGCTGCCTGTGCTTCAGAGCAGTGTAACGCCACGCAGCAAGGTCAGGAGACGTGCCTGGTTTTAAAAAAACATATGCATGAGCTGGAAGAGCAGGTGAAGAAGACACTCCTCGGGCTCAGCTTGTCCATACCCCCACCACTGCCTTCTCCAACACGCAGGAATCACTTCTGGCTGCCTCTTGGCTGCTGGAGTTGTTTAGATGAGAGCAGGAGCTTCCCCACAGACACCCAGGAAGGAGGGGTGAACCCAGGCTTGCTTCGGATCAGGGCAAAAAAACAAGTGTGCCCATGTGGCAACCCTTTGTCCAGCCACAGGTGATGAAAAATTAAATCAAAACTTGAGACTATCTAGTCTTAGTTGCAAGGTGCTGCATGCTGGATCTGGTTACTCCTTCAGCCTTCAGCAACCGTGTTTCAAAGAAATGTAGTTAATTTCAGGCTTGATTTTTTCCATTGGGTCTGCACCTTTGGGTCCCTCACCCTGCTCTGTTGAGCTGACATGGCAGTGCTCTGTTCTCCACATCAGTGAGGAGACCTTCCCCTGGGTCAGCAAAGTAGCCCACGCTCCTCACATATCTCACAGCTTCATTCATCACGTTTCCAAGCCTCAGCTCCTTTTTCACAGTGGTGCTGCTGCTCATCAGGCTTTCTCTGTCCATGTTGAAGTTTGGAGAACTGGAGCAGACATCAAGTTGGCTTGGCCAGAGCTGCAGAGCGGCACAAGCCCTGCCCTGTGTCTCCTCAAAAAGCCCCTCCACACGCCCCCGGCTCTCTCGAAGCCAAGGTGCTTCGATGCAGGGTCAGAGCAGCAGTCCTGTGTGGAGACAGGATGCTTTTTTTTTTTTTTTTTTTTTTTGGCTTTTTTTACTTAATTCCGCCCCCCTGCCCTGCTTTCTGGGACATCCTCCACTCTGCAGCACAGCCTGTCCTCTCTGTACCCACGTATCTTCCTTTGCAGCCCATTACTGTGCCGTGGGTTGTGATGATTTTATCAGGCCATCATGCTGTAGCAGCGAACAGCCCGTTCAGTATTTTATCAGCCATAAATGTAAGCTTTCACCTCGTCATCTAGACAGTTGATTTTAAAAACTATTAAATGGCACTGGACCGGGACACGGTCACTAGGTGTTTTAGGTACACTCCCCATCGTTGATGTCTCCACATTAAGACTTGGCTCACTGACAGACTTCACAACAAAGCTATTAACGTGCATAGTTGTTAATCTATCGTGAGCCTTATTAATTCTTTATAATACATCCTTTTAATTAAAATCCTATGTCGTTGTTGATGGCAGGGTAGAAGCTGAAGTGTGCTGTGGAGATGCTCCTGCTCTTACTGGCCAGACCTTTCCTTTTGCCCAGGGAGGAGTTTTCCTGCAAGGTCCGTGCTGCGGAACGCAGCCCCCAGGATGCCCTTGGCTGTGCTTTCACCTCCCCAGCAGAGGCTGGGGCTCTCTGACATTTCTCTGCACATTGCTTTGGCTCTTTGAATGACACAAGCCTCCCACCAGCCCAGTAGTTGTTAATTAACACGTGTGTTTAGGAGAGACCATGATTACATCATCAAAATGTTGTTTGTGAACTACCTGGGCCCGTGGCATGAATGTGGCTGGTTTGGGGAGCTGCAACCTCTCCTTGTGCTACTACTGGGCCAAAGTCCCTCCCTTGATGACAGCACGTGAGATGGGGTCACTCCTAACATGACTCTTTGAGAGGAGGCAGTGGCTGGACCGGATCTGCTGGCCCTGCCTGTCTCTTTCAGCTGTTTTTATGCCACAAAAGGGGATGGGGTGATGCCTGGCTGGAGGGGTTGGGATGAGCCCATGAGGGTTCATGGCCACCGCAGCTCTAACTGACTCTGAAATTCAGGTTTATTCAGCAGCTGTCTCAGAAGCTGAAGGGCAGCAATCCAGTTCTGTGCTCCCAGCTCTGGAGAGGCAGTGCAGGCACGGACAGAGCTGGGCTGCTTCCACGTTCCCACAGCACTGGTGCACCGATAGGACACTGTGATATCTAATGGTGGTACGTGGGCTGGGAAAGGGTCCCTGTTTCACTCCCACATCTTAGCTGTGCTTCATTGAGGGAGAAAGCCCTTCGGATGGTAAGTATACAAAGACCATTTGAGATAGTGTCTTTAAGGGACAGAATTAAAGATGGAAACTTCGCCCAGTTTATAATTTTTGAGAGGCTGTTTTTATGTTGTGCAGCCCAGTAACTAGGCAGTGCACCAGATTCTTCAGTGGCTGCTGTCACTGAGAGCAGGTTGGGGCAAATGTCAAGAGGCATTGCGAAATATTTCCCTGACATCACACCCAAACCAGCCTGAGTGCTGGCGGGCACCACTGGGTTTTGTGTTGTCCTCTGTTTCACAGCACAGTCACCTGCTGAGAGACAGGACATCTACTCCTGGAGAGCTCACTGGCGTTCAGCACACCTTCATCCCACCTCCCTGGCTTGACTTCCTAAGAACCCCAAAAAAGGGGACCCCTTCTACCCTGCAGTGGGGTCTGTGTCCAGCCCTGTATGGGTAGCCTGTACCTGCAGGAAGATGCTGGGAAAAGGAGGTGCTGGCTGTCTGGGTAAAACATCCACTGCCAGAGGGAAATCCCACCAGATTCTGCCTGCAGATGGTCTCTTGGCACACTGAGGATCTGTGGGCATGGCATCCACATTGTTCTGGCTGCAGGTGCAAGACACCTTTGCAGACTGGTCTGGGAAGCTGCTGGAGAGGTAGTCATGACATCCGTGATCCTGGGACAGGGAGCTGGTGAGGGAGGTGTTGGAGTGGAGGTCTTCCACACCACTGAGCTCCACACATCAGGATCCTGGATGTGTAACTGAGATGTGCACTGGCCAGCCCACGTAGCTCTAACCTGCCAGCAGCGGGTCTGGAAAAGATTTAGGACAATCCTGCCTGAATGCTTATTCTGATGCTCTGGCAGAAAGGACCCAACGCAACCCTTTGAGACAGAGAATAGGAAAAGGCAGATTTAATCCCTGTGTCAAAGGAATAGGGAGGCTCATTGTGGGATTCTACATCTTGAAAAGGATTCAGGAAAATCAGAGAAGCTGTGTAGAGCAGAAATGCAAAAAATGGCTTGAGGGTGGGAGGAAAAGCCTGGCAGTAAGAGAATTAAGAGACTCAGTATATTTAGCTTATCAGAAAGATGGATGAGAGGGGGGTTGCTTGCAGCATATGTGTAGTGTCACAATGAGAAAATGCCAAGCTCTGAAAGGCTCTTTAATCAAGCAGAAGGCAGAACAAAATGGTATGTCTGCAAGCTGAAGCCAGACACGGGAATGTGGGATGCTCTTCTGAACGTGAGGGTGAGGGACTCCTGAAACAGCCCCAAAAAGGTGGGAATCTCCAACGCTTGTCTTCAAATCCAGCCTACCTCCTTTCTTGGAAAATATGCGTGAACTGAACCTAGCATATTGGAATTAATGTGAGGAGATGAACCGCTGAGTGGCGTGCTGGTCGGCTGCTCACACTCCTGCAGCCGCCGTGTCAGGCAGGACCATTGAATCATTTCGGCTGAGGAAGACCTTGGGAAAAGTGGTCCGGTCAGGCAACGCACTCGGGGAGCCGTTTGGGCAGGCTCTGGGTGTTCACCTGCGCCCGCAGCGGTAAGTGCAGTTCTTTGCTGTCGAATACATGTGGAGGGTGGCAGAATTTTTCAGCCAAGTTCAGCTTGTTTTCTGCGGGACTGCTGACAATGCTGTTCAGCATTTCTGTTCTTAGAGTAGCCAGGGCACCAGAAATCTCAAATGCTGTCCACAGACTCATCACGCTCAGACCCTGTGTTTAAGGATAGTATGTAATGAGTGTGTGAGACGAAGCAAGTTTGGCCAGAGAGACAAAGGCAATATATGAGTGTCTTACAGTTCAGATTGCATTCCCTGAGCCTGTGCATCAGCAGAGGTAATCTCTCTCTAGCCTTTACTGGAAACGAGATCTTTGCTGTGGCATTTAGTGGCATTCAATTAATAATAAAAGACTATGTTAATTGGTATCAGGGCTGATTTGATGACATGTAATTTGGGAGGAAGGATTACAGTGTGAGTATTAGAATGAGAAATTTTATAGGGCAGAGAGTCAAAAAGAGATTAGCAGTGTCGTTACAGAGGGAGCCCAGAGGCTGACGTGTGCGTGTTTGGCAGCCAATGCAGATAGTTACAGCATAACTTTATTTACCAATGAGAAAAGAACCTGTAGCTGTTATTTAATCTTTACGTGCCACCCCATATAATGTTCACCTCAGCCACCATGAAAGAAAAAAGCAAGCAGGCATCATTTCTGTGGGAACGCCCTGTGGAGCTCAGCACCACGTGTGATGTGTGTTTGCAGAACAATTTTGGCATGCCCCAGGCGGGCTCCTTCCAGGGGAAGCGAATCAGGAAGCTTTGCTGATGGACACCCCCATGTGCCCAAACCCTATCAGGAACATGGATGGTTGAATCAGGGCCAGGCTCCTGGCACATCTTTGAGCCAGGAGCACTATATGTGCCAAGGACACTGGGTTATATCTAGTTCAACATAACCCCCCCGAGCATCATGCAGGTTTGATGCAGAGAGATGAGGTGTAGGACCTCTCACCACTTGCTCTCTGGGCACTGATCATCCTAAGTTACCAGATAATGCAGCCACTAGCCATGCCCTCTGCCAGAGCCTTCTTTTTCTAGCCCGTGGCCAGCGTTGGTGCGGGAAATGCTCTGCAGACACGTGGGCAGCCACGGGCACTGCCCCAAGGCTCAGCGGGTCAACCACAAGTGGGTTATTGTCGAGCAGGATGGGCAGCAGCTCTTGCCCTTTCATTTGGTCAGTTTGGTTTTGTAAAGCTCCAGAGCATTCTGAAGAGAGGCACAGCAATATGATAGGATTTAATCAGACTTAATTATTCCCCTGCTGTCGATCTCCTAGCAACATCCAGCTTGACATCTGCCTGAGAATGAAACGTGTAAGCTAAGTAGGAACATGTTCAGACTAAAGCCCTGCTACTCGAACCAAATCACTCCAGTAATCACTGCCTTAATTCATCTCGTGGCCGTTAGACAGCTGCTGGGGGCTGGTACCTGATTTCCATCGATGCATGGCACTCACCTCCAGAGTTTTTTCCAGCCTGGCAAGAAGCGTGACTTCATCCTGGGCTCTTTCCAGCGCGCCGACACCTGATAACGGCGGGTAGAGTTTCCCAAGTGACAAAGGCAGGCTCAGGAGCAAGCCCTAGCCTTGTCACTATCTGGCTTCACACTGTAGGTCCCGCTTATCTCATCAGCTAAATCAGATCACCTGCTGTGCCTGCGGATCGTGGGGTTCATACTCTGAAAGCACAGGTGTTAGAATCGGGGCAGCTTAGGTGAGGTTTGAGGACGGTCAGAGCAGACGTGGCACGATGGGGGCAGGCATTGCCAGCAGCTCCGTGTCCCTGGGGATCGAGGCAGGGCAGAGAGACCTGGCTTATGGAGCCGGAGGGATGAAGATGTGAAGAGAGGAGCAGAAGTGTCTGTAAAGCAAAACCAAGCTCCAGCCAGACGCAATGCGGGGCAGGAGATGGTGGGGTTATTGGAGGAAATGAGCCTGGTGGCTGAGCAGGGGCTGGTGAAGGAGACTACCCAGCCCAGCTCTGGCCACAAGTCCACCATGAAGCCAGAGAAAAGGGAGCCAGGTAAGAGTCAGGTGAGAGTGACCAGCATACCTGGTGTGTCAGCCTTGGGGAGCAGGAGGGGGGTCTGGGCAGCAGCGGGGCAGGCAGACCTGCAGATGGATGGGGCTGGGTCATTGTGGTTGTGGCCCCTCTCCATGCACCTCTGCAGGGGTGATGGTGCCAGTGATACCTGGGTGCTGGCACAAGTCTGTCTCCTGTACTGTGTCTAGAAATTGTTATTGGAATAAACACTCCCGACTGGATGCCAGTGCAGCATGTGTCTCTACAGAGGAGCACAGGGGATGAACTCACACTGGCTTCAATCATACTGGACATAAAGTGGGGTTTCTGGCTGCAAAAGGGGAGCTGTGTCAGCCCCTGCCAGCTCTTCTTGTGACCTGCGTGGGTTCTGCCTCTCACTGAGTGCCCGGGAGCAGGCTCGGGCAGTGCTCAGCCAGCCCTGTGCTGCGTCAGGCGGTGTGTGCTGGTTGGCATCAGCACTTGGGCTCGCCAGCAGCGGGAACTGCCACCACACTGGACACAATCCTACTTAAACCTTAAACTCATGTGGCTATTTGTTCCCCTGGTGTTATCAGTGACTCATGGAGGGTGGAAACAGGAAATCTCTGGGCTCCTTTACTGTCCTGAAGATGCCTGTTTATTCCTTACGGTCTTTTTCCTTTCAGGTGACGTTTGCTCCCTGTGCCTAAGAATTTCCCCAACTTTTTATCATTCCCTCCCTGTGCTGCCTTATATTTGTGTTTCTCATTTGCCCTGTGCCTAACAAGTGTTAGGGGTACCCAGCAAGGCTGTGGAGCCAGCGGCAAGGAGGGTGATGCCATGGGAAGGGTGAGGTGCAGGCTGGCAGCTGTGAAGGGGGTGGTGGAGACTGTAACATACTGGGAACTGCATGGAAGCGATGCTGGCCATGCAGTGCGAGCCACGTTGTGCTGGGGGAGGGCAGCTGGGGTCCAGTGGTGGCTGTGCAGCACTGGGAAGCCCAGGAAGGTGGTGCAGTGCCGTGCAGTGGCTGGGCAGGACCTTGTTGGGTATGGTGTGGTGTGAGGATCTGCAGAAGTTGGGGGACAGCATGAAGGGGCAGTGACTGGGTGCTAAACTGGACAGAGTGCCATGGCTAGGTGCAGTGCGGTGCAGTGACGGGGTTGGGCTGCTCTGTGCAGTGGCTGTAGGTTAGAGCAGAGCAGAGTGGTGGTTAGAGACTGTTCTGAGCAGTGCTTGGAGGCTGGGCAGTGCAGCAAAAATGCAGTGTGCTGCCGTGCAGTGACTAGAGGCAAAACCTCTAGTGGAGTGTCACTGTTGGGATGCTGGATGGGAGGCAGAGGTGGTCCAGTGTCGCGGCTGCAGTGACAGGAGGTGAAAGTGCAAGATTTAGAGGTGTCTCAGCTGGAGGAAGGCACAGTGCTGTGCAGTGCAGTGCTGCAGCTGGAGAGATGAGACAACACGCAGCTTGACAGGCACTGCAGCGCCTGGAGGAAGGGATGGTGTCATGGAACGCCTGAAGGCACTGCAGTGGTTTGGAGGTGCTGATGAGTGGTGGGAAGCACTGCTGCCATCTGAAAGAGCAATGTCAGGCATGACTAGAGAAGAGCGGAGAAGCACCACCCTATAGCCACTGGAAGTGGGGGTGTGTGCAGTGCAGTGCAGTGATGGAAGAGGGCAGTGCCATGCAGTGACAGAGGAAAGGGAGCAGTGATGGAAGGGGGAATCAGAGTGGTGCAGTGACAGGGAAAGGGGACAGTGCAGTGCCAGTGATGGGAGGGGGAATCAGAGCGGTGCAGTGACACTAGAAGGCAAGCAGCCCAGTGCAGTGCAGTGCCAGTGATGGGAGTGGGGATCAGAGCGGTGCAGTGACAGGGGAGGGGGACCCCTCCACCTCAGCGCTGCCTCCAGCGCCGCTCAGCGCTGGCGGGGCTGGGGGCCGGCGGGGGCGGGGGGTTCCGCGCATGCGCGCCGCCGCCCTGCCGCAGCGCCCCTGCGGCGAAGGACCCCCTGCCGCCCGCCCGCCATTGGCTGCGGGCGCCGTCCGCGATAGGCTGCGGGCACGGCCCCCCGCTCCGCCCCATTGGCCGCCGGCGGCCGCTATGCGAGTGGGTGGGCGGTGCGGCGACCCGCCCCGGCGCCCCATTGGCGGCCGCTGTGCCCCTCAGCGCCGCGGCGGCGGTGGCGGCCGGTCCCGCTGCACCGCGCCCGGCATGGCGGCGCCCGCAGCCCCGCGCCCGGGGGCCGCAGCCGGCGGCCGAACGCGCAGGGCCGGCGGCGGCCGGGTGAGGAGGGGCGGAGAGGGGCGAGGGTAGGACGGGCTCCCAGCGGCCCGTCGCCGTTCAGGCGTGCGGGCCCCGGCGGGGCGGGCGGGGTGGATGGCGGTGCCGCTGGCCGTTCGAATTCGAGATTCCAGCCCGGCCGTTGGCAGCTGTCAGCCGGCGGCCCGCTGCCGTTCTGTTCGGGCGGGGCGGGCCCCACTCCCCCGGTGTCGTCCCCGCCTTCAGGGCAGCGCATCTCCTCGCTGTCGACGGGACCTGCGCTGCCCCCCGGCTGGGCTCCTGCGGGCCCCTCTGTCCCTGGGATACCCCCGGGCAGCCCCTGGGTTTGCTTTGTGGCGAGTCCGGGCTTTCCTGGGCTGGCCAGGCCTCCTCAGCCGTGCCGGTTGTGGGACTGATTCCCTGGAGCGTAAGTGCGAGGCGGGAGTTGGGCTGGTGCCCTGTCACCGCGTCGCCGTGACCTCCCGCCGCTCCGGAACGGCGTTTGCCTTGTGACGGGTGGGAGGGAAGAAAAAAAGTCAGCTGCTTAGGGTGGTCGTTCTTATTTCCCTGATGCGGTGTGGATAATTTGCGTGCTTTGCCCTGCGGAGGGCACGGGTTTGGCTCCGTGCGTTCCGGTGGGCGTGGGGATGGGCGTTTTGGAAGGATGACTGTTGGGAGAAGGTGTCTCCAAACTTAACCTGGTTTTCTCGTCTCAGGTCATGTAGAAGAGCAGATTTAATGTGAAGATGGGACTGTTGGTGTTTATGCGTAACCTGCTGCTAGCCCTCTGCCTCTTTCTGGTACTGGGATTTCTGTACTATTCTGCTTGGAAGTTGCACCTTCTCAGATGGGAGGATTCAAGTAAGTATGAGCACCATATAACTGTTTTTGGTCTCCCTAAAATGTCTGTTAAATAGTTGCACTAGCACTGAGGTGGTTCTGATTTAGTAATATTAGAAGGATGTGATTAAGCCTAATCAAATGCTGGAGCTTTTAGTGTACTTAAGGGGTTGAATTTGTGATTACCTAATGCTCTTTATGGCTTTACTTTTATTACTGGGTACAAAAGCAAGTTCACGCTCTATAAATCTAGTATTAGAGCCTTCAGTTCTTAGCGCATTCTGTGTTAGTTTATGATTCCTAATTGTCAAAATAAAGAGTTTGTGTGGTGAGACTTTTGTTCTCTGGATTTTTCTGTACATTTTAAAATATCTTAAGGGTTTTTTTCCTCTGGTTGTTTTTGATTTGTTTCTATAATCGTACGTACTGGTTGTCTCATCATCTTACTTTGTCCTTCAGAAATCCTCATCTTCCATTTGTCTTTCTCGTTATTATCTGCCAACTATCTGTCACTTAAAATGATGTGTCTCAACCGTTTTAAGTCCGAAGAGACATCTGACCTCATTGAATACGATCTGAGGATTGTACTGTGCATTAATGCCATAGGAGGTTTTAATTGTAATGAGATATAAATTAGTCTGAGGTTTGATTTCTCAGTTACTGTTTTTATTTTTTGGTTGTATCAATTCTTTTCTTGCTTGTGTGTGAGAATTTTATATGGAAAGTAGAAAACCAAGAAAATAATTTCTTCCTCTTCCACTCCTGCCCAAAACACAAGCCAGCCTTCTTTGCAGCTGTTCCGCGGGCTGTTTCAGATGTCTCGCAGCCGACCATTGCTCCCTGGATCAGCGGCTGAGAAACACTGATCCAGAAGGATTGTTTGTCTGACAAAAAGCCATCGGTCAAATTCCATCTTCACTGTGTGTGTTTCTGTGCATGCTGCCGGAGGGTTCTACTGCAATGCTTATTAAAGTTAAGACTTTTCTACCTCTACATGCTCCGTATCTTTTGTAATGTGGTATAAGAAGTTTTGCCTGACAGATGATGACTTGGATGTGACATTTGTACTGGTGCAGTGTTTTTGACAGGAGGACTGCGAAGGTGTCTTGTACTAGAACTTGAAAGACTGAATTTGTAACAGGAGGTGCACAGCATCTTTCTGAGCAGAGATTGTTTCTTCAGGTTTCTTAATTTCAAAAATCTAAAAACTAGCACTTCTGCAGAGGAGGTATAGAAAATCTTTCCAGCATGAAAAGAAGTAAAGAACGTAGTTAAAAGAACAGTTTTGCCTTACCACATGATGGTCTGTTATGAAATTATACCTCCTGCCATCCGTTGCTTCCTTCATGCCCCCAGAAGTTGTGTTGAGACTTCCCAAGGCCTGAAAAAAGTCCTTTAGGCCACAGCATGTGTGAGAACTTTGTTAAATGTGGAAGAGAAGCTTTGTGTTTACGTGCCATATACCAAGGTGTTGGGGTGGGTTCTAAATTTCTTCAGATTTCGCCTCTTTGGAATTTGCGCCTTTTTGTTTAGTGTGCCATTTGTTATCCTATGCCATGTCAGTCCCTGGGGAGTTTTGGCATAACTGTGCTTTGCGATGTAGGGTTGCAAGTCTGTGTGTAAATATTGTGAATTTCTATAACCATCTCTTACCCAGAAAGATGATTTTTAAATTGCAGCCCATATAGAGTGATTTCTGTTGAGTGTACTGGTTGCCGTTGGGTACCCAGGATGTTCTGACAAGAGCATCATGAGGTGATATCACAGACTTTTTGTTAGGTGTGTGTCTCCTTTTTCTAATCTTGTGTCTAAAATGCATTCTTCATTTATTCTTGGGAGTTGTGGTGTTTGCATTAAGCTTCTTCAACATGTACAAAGCAATGATGTTAGTTTGGAGATCTAGCTTATTGGTCTTTATCAGTTGTCACGATTGATAGAGGCTGTATCATTGTTCCTTTTCTTCCAGACACTTTATGAATTGTATCTTGACTATCAGATGAAGCTCCTTGAAATATTAGTGTAAACAGCAGTCTGGTGTAAGAGGGCAAAGTTTTATGTGATTACTTTTGAAAACAGTTAAGACGGTACTGTTTTTCAGTTGATCTTCGTTCAGGGTTTTGTATGTATCCCAAAATGTTTTATTTATCATGTAATTTTACATGAGGAACCTATGCACATTTAAAATTCAAATTTTAAAGCCTGTATTGGGAAACTTGATATGAAGAGTTAATGTTAAGCTTCTATAAATAAGCTCTTGGAAGTTAACAAATGACAGAATCGAAGTTGCTCATTTAACCATGATTAGGCTTCCTTGGTCATGTGTAATATGATACAGCGTATAATGGTGCAATTATACTTTCTATTTTCTGAAGGAGAGCCTTGCTTGGCTCAGTGGGCGAGACAGGTGGTGCTTGATAGCTGTTGGTGGTTTTATTTCCTGAATTACAATTCAGTATGACCTTGTAAAATTCCTTAAGATCGATGTGATAATGCTCATGTCCCGAAAGGCAATGCTAAGTTAGGTGTGTTAATTTTGGGGTCCTTAATAATCTGAGATTTATTGTTTTTTACATGTAAGTTATCTTCTTATTAAACTATTCTCTCTTTTCTTGTGACTATTGTCTTTATTCTGGGTAGCAGTGACTCCCTGGCTTCAGTAGTCACATTCATCTCTTCTCTGTTCTGCTCTTTGTGATGGAGGGGGCTTGGAACTAAGCTGATCCTGGCATCTGACACCCTTGCAATCTCTCCAGAGACAGGCTTTAGTAAACTTGACACCTGTATTTAGTAACGAACACAAACAAATTTGCATAGCTTTGGTGAAAAGTGTTTCCTGCTGCTGGTGGTATGGTTTGTTCGTTCAATGTTTGAGAAAACGCCTGTGTATGTTGTTGTTATGGCTACGTTTGAATGGTAACTTTGTAATGAAGCTAGCGATTCTGAGACAAGTTTGTATATTTAGATGTATATAAATGTATATTTAGAGTAAATTAATGGTTAATTTGTTTATTTGCACTTCTGACACCTGCAAGAAAGGGAGCTAAACTTCTGGATAGGTTGAAAGATACACATCTTTCTAAGAGAAACATCAATGTTTCTCTTACCATCTCCATTTAACTTTAATGATATCCTTGAGTGATGCCATCCTGAGTTCTGAGAGACTGTTCTCCTTGCTGTGTGACTCTACACCTTGCCAAAACACAAAGGAGAATAGGAAAGAATTAATTCTCTAAGGCTTATCTTTCTTGTGACATGAATAGATTGAATTCAGCTAATGTGAACTAATTAAGTTTGAATTAAGTTCAACTGCTTGCTTCCTTTCAAGACAAACCTCCAGTGACTGCTCCCCCTCTCTCATCCTTTCAGTGAGTGTCATGGCTGGCTGCTCTTCCCCCAGCCTTGTTTCGTGTTGGTGACAGTATATTGCTAGTTCTCAGGGCAGCAGCAAAGTGCAAAGAAGTGGTGCGTAACACCATGCAAATGCAGGAGGGCCTTTGGGAATATGTGAGCAGTGTTTAGGACAGAGGTAAGCTTTCCTTTTTCTTTTTTGTTTCACGATTTCTGTACTGCAGCTTCGGTCTCTGACAGTAGAGGTAAGGGATCTACACCGTCCTTGCACGTTCTTCCCAGACGGGCACTAATGACTGATGCTGCAGCCCTTTGATTAAGTGCCGAGTTGTGTGGAGGTGTGCTAAGCATGTAGAACCCATAATGTGATGTGGGAAACAAACAAGGAACTAAGAAATTTGGTATCAGGTTTAGCTGTCACGTACATTCTAGAAGGACCTTGAAACAGCAGATAATTGTAACTGTTCATTGTGTATCTGGATACTGACTTGTCAGGAAATTCTTACATAGTAATGGTAGTGATAGGAGCAGGTTTTGAAAATCTGAGATGTGCTTTGCAGCCTCTTTCCTAGTAACTTGGTGTCCTATCCCTTCCACCTCCGCTGGTGCGTTTGACTCTGAGGAGGAAGGAAGATGTTACTTGTAGAGTGTGAAGAAGACAGCACATGAGAAGGTGCCCCGTTCCTTTGAAAAGGAGGATGGGAGGTGGAGTCTTGCTGACAGTGTCTCTTAGATTTGCTTTATCAGCTTGGAGGAATGCATTTTTACCCATAGCTGAATGACAGAATATATTCATGTTAAAATTTAAAACTGATGTTTGCTACTTAACCTGGTATATGTATAGCTGATTTTTGCAACTTAAAAATGACTGTGTTTTAAGGAAGGAATGATTCCATTAAAAAACATCCTGACTATGGAAATACTGGACTCATTCCTCCAAGACAGACTTTTTTACTCTTTTTTTTTTTCTTTACCCTCTCAAAGAATTGAAATATAGTGGGATAGGGACAGTGTGATGCTATTTTCCTGTTCTGTAGTATTTCTATCTATGTTAATATTGAATTAATTTAAAGAAATATATAAATATATACTCGTGTACTTCTGACAAAACTGAAGTTAATACAATTTGTAGCTATAGATTTTGAGCTTGTCAGTTTGAATGTGACTTTTGAAACATCTCCAGGAATACTCTGATGTCTCCATAAAGAAATCAAGCCACTATTCTGTCATCTGTTGCTCCATGTTATTTTCAGCTCTAATTCTGGAAAGGCAGCCAAAGAGATAAAGCTCTGGGAGGAGGTTTTCTGAAGGTATTTCAGGACCCTTATCCTTTTTCTCCTTTTTTTTTTTTTTTAATGTCTGTTTCCATGGGAACTGAGGAGACATAAACAGGCAAAACTGACTCACTTCTGGTTGCAGGTTTTTAGTCTGCTTGCATTTCCATGGAAACCAGTCTCGCAGCAAAAAAAAAAAAGACTAAATTAATCGAAAGCAAATAAACCTCTATCTGTAATATAAATACTGATTTATCCCTTTTGAAGTGAAATAGTATTTTTGTGAAATCTTGTATTAGGGACTAAAAATGTACTGAAGAAATGGGTCTTTTTACAGGGGTTTGGAACGTGCATGCTATTTTTCGTGTGGCTAAAGCCTCGTGGTATGTGTGACGGTATGTAGCGTGGGTACAACTGTTGAGTTACTAGAGGTGTCGTTTGTTCTACTCTAAGGGAGTGGATCTCGCATACACAGACATCTGACTTCTTTTCATTCTGTTGTTTAATGAAAAGACATTCAGTCAGTGTGTGAGCAACTAGGCCACGGGGACAAACTCATCCCCTTTGTGGAGAGAGGCATGTAATAGTTTTGTGTTCAGACTCTCATCTCTGGGAGTTACTGTCCTACTTGCATTTGCCAGAAGAAGTAAATGCAAGAGTGCTCCTATTAAAAACAAAAACAAAAAACCAAAAAAACAACCAAACAACCAAGCACAACATCTCCAAGCCAGCTCAATTTGGCATTGGGAGCATAGATCTCTGATGAAAGCAGTTTGAGTGAAGCTGGCTGAATTTATGGTTAGGTGGATGAGGGAGCGTATCCTTTCTTACTGTAGAATTACTACACACTCATGCCCCTGGTGTGAGGGGTGGCAAGCAAATGGTGATGGTAACCATTTCACTTGCTCTGCATCCATCTATGGCCTTAGCCTTAGGGTGTGTCTGTTCTTTATTACTGTTGCTGCTGTTCCCTAAGCTGAAAAGCCTGAGAGACTTTAGCCTTGTGGGCATTAGCTTTTTTTTTTTTTCATAAAAAACCCAAATCTTTTGGATGGTGTTCTGCAGCCTTGTAAGTTTCCTAAAAGAGTTGCTTTTTTTGCTTTGCAGGAATGAACTGCAAGCAACATTGAGACAGATTATTGTGAATTCACTGTTTGAATTATTAGTAACTTCAAGGTTTGTTTCATTTATTCAGCTGTTCTGTAGTCTGTGTTAGTGCTGTATGTATTGCACCAAAATTGAGAACAAATGTTTAGAAAGTTCTCATGAGATGGATCCAGCTACAGATTTAAAGAATCTCTTTACTGCTTTTTCTTTAGAGATTTGAGGGTCACAATAATGCTTTTTGAAGTAATGTTATTGAGGCAGTAGTGAATACTAGAAACAAAGATGTGAAAATAGGAGATAAAGCAACAGTTGTCTGGTGAAGTAGCTTAATTTTTCTAAGAATTCTCCTGTTGGGCTGAGTTGTTCCACTTGTGTTCAACTTGAAACTGAAAACTTTAGTGTACTAAATATAGTGAATGATTTTCTTACGAGTGCAGAACACAAGAAAAATGGATTTAGTGCCCAGAACTTGTTACTGTTCAAGTTACTTTGTGTTCCCTGTTAACCTGCCAGAATAAGAAGCGTGGCTAAACTTAAACTCCTGCAACTCCGTGCATTCAGTTGTGCTGGTATCTTTCACAGCTGTAATTGTGCCACCTACTTTTCACTTGGCTGGAGACAGATGTGTGCATTCCTGATGCCTTTTGCTCTGGCTGTTTGCAGCTGCACAGAGCTGCCTGCCCTTTTCACCAGGGGCAGCTGCCACCAGGACAGAAGAGACAAGCTACTCAGGGGGTCCGAATCAGAATTCTTAAGGTCTATGAAAGAGTTAAAAACAAAATAAAAAAAAAATAATAAAAAAAATCATGCATGCTTCTCTGTCCTTTACAAGGCAGTGCTTCATAAGGTAGGCCAAGGAAGGAAGGGAATAAAAGTGCTTAATCTTTTTCTGACCTGCTGCTGCATATTTACCCAGCGTTCTTTACAGCCTTGCTGTACTAGGGACTCCGCTGTCTCTCCAGGAATTTCTAGTGCTGCTGTAATGTTAACAGTGCAGGACAAAAAACTCTTCTGGGGCAACGAGAAATGATGCATGACAGAGCCATTGAGGAAGGGAGCAAGCATAATGATACCTCGTCCTTGGGATTTCTTCAGAGGAGGAAAACTCCCTGAATGCTCTTCAAACTTTAGGAATCTCTATGGGCAGGTTTAGTGAAGGGCATTAAAAGCATAGTATTCTAAGTGCTTTGTGGATCGAGGAGTGGCTGTAATGTACTTGTACTCATCTTTGTTCTGTCTTCATTTTAGCTTTTTTTGGCTCTGGATTACTGTTTCAGTTCTGAGCTAATGTTGCCTTTTTAGCAAGATAGAAAAGGAAGGTGCAAGAATACTTCTCCATCCCCCTACACGCAGCTGGGCCTCAGTTTTGCATCCTAAAATAGTAAGGTGCTTTGCTTCTCTTGACAACAGCAGTCTTTGTTGCTGTTTGAGTCCCTGTTCAAGCCTTTATGTTTCCCCCTCTGTCAGTTTGTGTGGCTGGCTGGTGAGTGCTGTTGGGGAACTTCCCCAGTTTAAAACAGAGCGTAGTTTTATTTATTTTGCTCGGTTGACCTTAACCTGACTTAGTGTTTCACTTGCTCAGCTCTTGCGTTTTCTCCCTGTCAATTGCAAGTCTGGGAAGGGTATGTTCCTGTGACTTTTGATAAATGGACTGGGATAATGTTCCTAAGGGCCAGCACTCGGTGTCTCACGTGCAGCTGAGGCTGTATCTTCTGATAAGGTTTTTAAGAGGTAAAACTCATCAGCTTTCTGTGTTCCAGAAGGTACAGTGCAGTGAAAGCACTTTACCTCTCTTAGCAATTGCTCTGCAGCTGAGTGCTTTTGGAGGTAAAAGGACTTATTAATCTCAGCTGACTGTGAACCCTATAGCAATGAGTTCAGCTGGAAACAATACCGTCCTGTGAGGACTGTCTCATCCGTGTCAGTAAGTGGTTCTCTGCCTCTCCTCCATCTTGTCACCGTACATCTCCTTGGTGCCCAAAGCACACACCTCTGACCATAGCCATTTCAGCAATGGCTATTGTGCCTGAAGGTATTGCCACCCTTAATGGAAGCTCCACCCTATTGCTCGTTTGATAGAATAGATCTCACGGGCTTTCTCCATTGCCTTTAATACAGGCAGGCTGACGTTGGGCACCTTTCATGCCCATTTCAATTCTGCTTCGTGTCAGTTCTGTTGATGTTGGGGCAATAATTTGTGGCACAAAGGAGCTGATACGTGATTTGTCTCAAGTTGGTTTTTCCCAGATTATTATCCTCTGCCAACCTTTTTGGTGCTCTTGTCACTGTAACGTCTCATTTTTTCTCATTGCAGTCTGGGTTCACATCGTGGTGTCGGGCTGAGGCAATAAAACAGGCAAGCCTGGGTATGACTTGCAAGGACAAGTACAGTTGGGTCATGAGGTATAGCTCCGTATGAATTATGTATCTCTTCTGCACTTTAGAAAGAATGTAATTGGGCACCCAGGCATCAAGCAAAAAGTAATTTGTACTGCGTGTGCATATCCTGAGTAGATGTTTGAACCTGAGAGAGCTGATTTTGAGTGGTTACTCCTTCATGGCACCACATGATGATTGCTTTTGTATGCATTGCTTTCTTGAGGAAGTAATAGCATGTGAGGATAATGCCAAAATTCTAGTCAGGTACAGAAACCACAGGATGTTTCTTAACCATTCTTGGCATTTTGAATAACCAAATGCTTAGGTAACCTAAGTTAGATAGATAGATATATCTGAGAGTCAGAATTTAGCGTTTCTTGCCCTGTTCCAAAAAAGAAAATCAGAATGTGTTAAAATTAGCTGTTTCCATTTTTTAAGAGCTTATAAACATATATCTTGATTGTCTTTAACTTTTTTTCAGATGATGCTAGGATCCCTCCTACTTTAACTTGCTCCTGCATACGGCATGTCTTTTTTTTTTTTGCAGCTATTACCCTGTGGATGTTGGTATTAGAGACTCTGATTAAACATGAGACTCATCTGAGCTGCAGCAGTGCAGCAAATATGCCCCTTAATAGCCCAAATACAGTGGAACTACAAAAAAGTTCTACCTGGTATCTTTTCTAGCTGCAGTGAGTATGCATGTTCTGAGGAGTATCTTTGTTCAAAACTTTATGTGCAGATGCACGTATGCTTTAAAATACATAGTGAAAATGAGATGACACAAATCAATAAAAAGTGAGTCTTCCTAACAGGTAAGTATCTGATGGCTTCCTACATATTAACTTCATCAACATTTATTAGAGTCAGCCTTCATAATTTATAAGTGTAATTGCATATTTTTGTTTTCGTTAGAAAAAAATCAATCTCAGAATAGCTTTAATACTATATAAGTATTGCTTTTCAGCTGTGACTGTATTTAGAGACTCCTAATCCAAAAAATGCACTGAGATACATTTCTTAGGATGAAGGGTGATAACTTCAATAGACTTGACTCAGGAAGGCAGAAGAAATTGAGACACAGAAAAGTGAAATTATTATGAATTATGTCATGTAGCAGCTCAAGGGTAGAGGTATGAATAGAATAAAGGTCTCAAGGTTCTTGATCTAGTGTCCAGTTGCCCAAATCAGGCTCTCTGCCTTGTAGTTACATATTCTACATTTGCATACTTCAAGAGAAGCTGCTTGCTTGGGGCAGAGATCATCTGTTGATACTTGTAAAAAGCCCCCAATATTTCAGAGTACTGTATTGATAAAAAAACTGGTGATGGTCTTCATGGGCAGTGCTGGTGGTTTGACGTAGGCATTGTAATTAGAGTGTGATGTGGGTAGTGTAAATTGCTGCTGGAAGATGCCCAAGATGCAGCTTATGAAAGTACCTTAAGAACTAAGTGTACAACCTGAACAGTAGTTGAATGCTGGTTTGGGGTTTTTTTCAACCCTCAGATTCACCACATCAAAGGCACTGTACTTCATGTTTCCAGCTGTATTAATATCACAACCGCCTTTTTCTTTTGAAAGGTAGTATTTTTTTTTTTTAGAACGGAAAAGTTTAATTTTGCTCTCCATACAATAACACAGAACTGTCTTTTCTCCTGTTGAAACTTAAAGAAAAAAAATAGTATGTTCAGGCACAGACTAAGCTTCTAGAATTTCTGCGCCAAGGATGAAAAAACATAATGGAACAGTTCAGGCAGTTTTAACCATAGCAATCACTAATGCTCTGGGTATAATTAGAAATCTAATTACTGTGAATTTAGTTGCTAAGACTTTTCTGCCTTTTGAGACTTGCCCGACACAATTCTATCAAGTTCCAAATAGAGCATAGGCAGTTCTCCATTATACTGCTAGGAAATTACTAATGCTGCTTTTTTCTGTTAGCGCTGTTGCTGTAATCTCTGTTTAGAAGTGCCTTATCTGAACATTGAAAAGGCTTTCATTATTTTTAAATATGATTCATTATAACATTAATTTCTATATATTTGAATTCAGAGCTTTTGTGTTTGGGTCCAGTGCCTCATTTGAAGCAGAAGCCTGAGTTAATACAATGTAAAGACTGCAAATTGAAAATGTGGTAATTCTGATTGAATTTTCTACATTTCCTTCACGTTAAGGATGCTTCAGATGTAGTTTGAATGTTTCTAAACTTTTGAAAGATAAGTTTGCACATTGGAAAACAGAACTTATTTGCATTACAAAAATACAAAAGCTTCAGTACTGTATAATAATAAATTATTTCGGCTTGCTGCATATTTTGCTTCTCATAAAGTTGGTTTTATAATTAAAGCGTACTGTATTATTTGAGAAATAGTTTGTGCTACTATGAATAGAGACCATGCCGTATACAAAGGGCCTACCTTTAGGCTGGTGTTCCCTGACCTGTGAATGCTTTAAGTCTCTTGATGTTGTTACTAAAACTTTTCTTTTTTTAAAAAAAGAATTAAAAATATCTCATAAACTAGGGCTAAGTACTCTTCATGATGTACTCTCCTATGCAAATTACGCTTCCTGCTTCGAAGGATGGATGAAGGACTAGAGAAGTCTGTGGGGCTTGAAAAAATGGCGATTGAGAAGCGAGAGGAACCATTAGGTGAAGAACAAAAAACTTGGTATTGCAAAGTTCACTCATTTCTAACAAACTTTATGACTAGCATAAAAAAGAAATTTTTCTGCTGACTTCAATGTAATTTCAGGAAGTTAGGGCTACTTTGATTTTATTTAAGACTTAGCAGTGTAGCCAAAAGGTTTTTTTTTAAAAAACCCCACAACAAAACAAACCCTCTTGGGGTTTTGTTGTATATTAATTGCTGGTTTTGACATAATGCTGTGCTAGTGTAAATATAGTTTGTTCAGCAGTTGTGGGGTGGTTTTTTTTTTTTGTACTTTTGCAGGAATGGAATTACTCACAAGTAGCTTTCCTTATCCATGTTCCTGTTCATGGTTTGTGATGGTTTTCTTCCTCAGGGATCTGTTCATAAAATGCTCGAAGAAGTGAAAGTTGCCTGGGATACTGTGTGACTTTTCTGGTTTTTCTGTTTGGGGTTTGGTTTTTTTTTTTTTTGAGGAATTAAGTTTTAATTTTTTTCAGTTAAATGCTTTAATCTTTGTAAAGGCTATAGATGATAGGGTAGGTAATGTGAAGGGAACACTGGAACTTGCTGTACTGGAAAATTTTCTGCTGAGCCCACAGCTAAGCAGCTGCTCCTCCTCTGGCTTATGCTCAGGATGCTCTGGAAAGCTTGTTTGTCTAGGGAATTGGACCAGGAAACCGATATAGCGTGAAAATACAGAAGCCTTTTCTTCCCTCTCCCTCCACCTCTTTAGGAAATGTTATTTTTAATCCAGCCAGGCAGGCTGACGTGCTTAGGGCCGGTATTTTTGCTGCAATGTCCTTGCAGGCAGGCAGGTGAAGGGCCGGGCGGGCAGGGCTGTGGCGGGCTGAAGCGTGCGGTTCTTGCAGGCTCCGCCTGAGGGCAGCAGATGCCTCTGCTTCCCCCCGCACAGCCTCCCCTGCCACCTCGAGGACCACTGCGAGTTCAATAAATATTATTTAAAAAAAACCCCAAACCAACAGTGCCACCCAACACACCCCACGCGTGCTTATCAGCAACAAATAAAATCCTCAAACAACCCAAAAAGTACAGCATTCCTCATTCCTTTGCAGTTACAAAGTGGCAGCCGACATTCCCTGGGTGAACTTTAGTGAGTGCTACCTTAAAAAAAAAAAAAAAAAAAAAAAAAAACCCACAACAACAACAAAAAAAAACAACACAAAAAATCCCAAACCAACTTGCATAGAGTCATTTGGTTTTAGAGTAACTTAATTTGGAGGAACCTTGCTATTCATATCCAGTCCATTATTGTTGCCAGTAGCTATTTTCATAATCTGATCAAGTCCCATCTTGTGAGAAGTTTCTGGTTTTGCCTCCTGACACTCCTATTCAGAAGGTCTTTAGTGCCTTATGCTAATAGCTGGGATTCTTTTTTTTTTTTTTTTTTTTAATTCCATTGACATTATCATGCATATGCCCAAGGAACCTGGGGAGAGTGGAAGGCATTACACAGGGATGTAAGGGCTTAGGTACCATGTTTGTATTATGGCAAAGGGAAGAAAATATGGAGAAACCTAAAATTCTTAGGAAACCAGGCTTTGTTAGTTCAGTCATTTACAGAACATCTCATTTTATTTGAAGGACTCTTGCACTAGAGGAGAAAGAAGAGTTCTAACTATGTAGTGTTATCTCATGTGTTGGTACTGTGATGAAAATCTGTATGTTTCTAATCCTGAATTTCTTCTTGCAAACAGAAGAGAAAATAGAGAATGAAAGACAGATTTGATAATTTGAATTGCTTTTCAGCAGATAGAATTTATGTGGGAACTGAAGACCAAGAAACAGTGAAGGCCTCTGTCAAGGGATGATGACATATTTATAATTTTTAAAACAACTACTGCTGTTAATTTCACGTACTTTAAAGAGAGAATCAAAATATAATTTGGGGGAGACAGGTTTGTATTATGAAGCACACCTGTGGTATATCTCTTCCGTGTTTCATGGCAAAACCTGTACGGGTAAAAAAATCTGTATGGTTCTGCCCCTCCACCACTGATAACACTCATATAATAACAGCTATGTCATTGATGGTTTTCTTTTACCGTTGTTTCTCCCATCCCACCTTCCTGGCATGTGTGACCTTTGATTTCCTGAGACAGGTGTGCTGTCTTTTCACATAACAGTACCTGCTAAGATTTTTCTGACATAAACTTGTCTGACTACTTTTCAAGCCTATTTATAAGCTTCTGGTACCATTTTCACATGGTATTGAGCTTCCCAAGCTAACCATGTTGTGTGAAAAAGCATCCCTAAAGCCTAGTTAAAACATAAATGAGTTGAGAAGATGAAGAATTCCTCTCAATGGAGGAATTCTACTGTATTGACACCTGATGGTGAAGGGTAGGGATTCCTACCGTTTTAGGAAACCTATTCTGAGTTGCTGCACTTGTCCAAATGTTTCCCTTGTTGTAAGAACCTAAAAGATTAAGTGCACATATTACATTACTTCTTTGAAAGCAACCAGTCTTTGCACTTGTTAGGCTCACATGTGGTAACTATTGATATGAGATCAGCTTGAAGATGAAAATAGATTTACTCTAGCAAAGTAGGGCTAAATTTGGAATTAGACTTGGGAAATGCTCAGAATTAGTCCGTGTTTGATGCTGGTGTTTTCTCTGTTACTTTCTTCTATCTTTGTGTTAAAACTCACGTTGATTCTGAGAAGTAAATTAAGGCTCATTTGGAGCAACCAATCACTCAATCCCTTCCTGATTTGCTTTTGTAGGAAGTTAAGAAAGCAGTATTTTTTCTGAAACAGAATCTCTATCTTTATTCTGCTGTTTAAAACAGAATCCTTTTTGGCTTATCTTTTGCCTGAGTTTATATTATTTTTTTTCCTTAGTCCACTTAGCCATTATCATTGCAGTCTTAGTAATAAAAAAATCGCTCTTTTACTGAATGTAAAAGTGTACTCTCACATTTTTATGCACACGAGTGTAATATACAAAGTGGGTAAAAAACAGTTTTCATATTGTATTATGTGTCTAAATATAGAAATCAGAGGAAAATGCACCCACATTTATTAGTCTTAAATATGCCCCATACTGTGCAATTCTTTCTGGTTTAAAATTGCTTTCAAAAATGTTCAGTGTTTTTAAGAACAGACCAAGACTTTGCAAAATGATAGGATAACGTCAGTTGGAAGGAACTGTTGCACAGGAGGTGCCTAGTATTTGCATTGGAACTTACTGAAGAAATGTCAGATCAATGAAGGGTCACTTAACATTGAATGTACAATGTTGAATATACAGTAATGATATAGGTAATGCTGGTGTTGCCACAAAGGCCTTTTGCTTCTCAAGAGGTACAGTCCAAAAGCATATAACTCCCTGTTAAGGGAGTATAAAACAGAGGGATGAGTAGAAAAACAGACTTTAGGCAACCTGTTCCATGGTGCTGTAGTAGAGAAATTTTTCCTCGTGTCCAGTCAGAACCTCCATAACTTGTGGCCATTGTCATTTCCTTCCCCTGAAGGACTTGCAAGATGGTATGGACATTAAGTTTTCTATATGCATGCTCTTTTTTTTCCTATAAATGTAATCGTAGGTAGAAAGTGGAGTCCTGAAGGCAATGTGAGAAGTGTAAATATTATTCCAAGATAATCAGGGCTCTCTTGAAACTCCAGAGCTCAGTAGATGAGAAAGTCGGTGAGGGAAGGCAGTGGCTGTTTATGCCATACTGCTAATTTAGGTTCTGAGTACTTGACACACAGCTATTTAGTCAGCTCAGAATAACAAAGAACTATTTGGAAGAGGATGGCTGTTAGAGACCGCTGTGTAATCAGATGTCAAGGACTGGTGTGAAGATGATGGTTGCAAGGGAGTGCATGTGGAAATTGAGTTCCTCTGGAGAAGACAGCACTGCTGAAAATAGCTGGGTTGGGTGTGAACACTGCTGCATTTGAAGTGCTTTTGCTGCTGCCAGCTGTTGATGATGGGTGTGCCTGGCTTGTGAAGAAAAATGTGGGGATATTTATAGTGTTGAACACAGGTTTTATCTTCACTGAAGTGACTGCAAATTTGGGTTTGCAACCAGTTTAAAGGTGAGTTGTGTGACCACAACGTGGTGCATACAAGCGGAGTAGTGTTCTTAATGCCTTCCTTGTGGACTTGTGTTTGGTTTTTCTAATCCTTTTGAGCACTTGTAGTGCTTATTCTGTCATGTTACAACTTTCTAGACTTCTTTCTTCAACTCCTTCTAGTTCTGCAGTTTCCAGTATAGTGCAGATGGTTTTTTCCAAACTATTTTTGAAGTAGTTTATTTTTTTTAGACAGGGATCCACACTAAGCTGTTTAAATCTCTCCCATGAATCACTTCATTGATTTAAAATTCTGTTTTAATGTGTAAAACTCTGTAGTGTAGGGACACTTGAGGTATCCCCTCAGTTGAGCAGTAAGATGTGTGCTGATGGTGACCATAGTCTAATACGGTGCTGATTCATCTGCCTTTTGAGTCCTTTTAGCCATTGCTTGCAGTTGTCTGTCTCTGGTGACTACACCCACAGTAGCATTGTCTCTTTTCAGTAGTAGCTCCACTTGTCCTTCAAAGTGAGATTTCCAAATCGTGCAAGCTAATAATAAGTGACAGATACCATAATGTCTTTTCTTTCAGTAAGAGTTTAGGAGTATATTCCCGTTCTAAACTATTTTCTCTTAAAGGGACTTCTGTCAGTTCCTCCTAGAAGTGTGCCAGTGTAAACTTCATAAAACATTTTAATTAAAAAACTTTATTTGTGGTATTTCCTTTGTGTGTGTCCAGTGGGAGCTATTGGGATGAATGCTTCCAGAAGGCTTCATTTTGCATTGATTGCTGGGTGGTTCCCTTCCTCCATCTGTACAATATGAAGCTTCATCTCTGGAATGTCTGTCTGGTCCTGTAAAATGTTTGGGGAAATGCAGTGACCTGGGGTATAAATCCCATCCAATTGGATGTTGGATGCTGTACTCTTAGACAGGATGATAAACACATGGAGGCGCTTCTCGAAGATAGAAGCAAATCCAAGTTAATCACATTTAATTTCTCTCTTTCCCCATGTTGTTTCTCCATTAAGGCAAATGCTTTTGGCTTATCTTAAAGGGTAGGCTTGAAAGTGTCTCAAATTTCTGGATGAATGCTGGACAGTTGTAAGGAGAAAGAAGTTATGTTGCTGTGATTGTAACCATCTTGAGAATTGGGCTATATTGAACAAGTCTTCTGCCAGAAGGCAGAAGCCTCCTTATTACTGTTCTGATGTTAAAAATGGGTGAAACATTTATTTTATTTTTTTTTAAAAGAACTAACAGCAGAAAGATCTAAGAATAGCAGTCCTGAACAGTCAGTCTGTCCGTAAGGAATGGATGTTGTTAAGTTCAAAAATATGGTTTTTTTTATTAAAGCTTAAAAAATAATAATTAGTATTTATTTTTACTGATAAAATATCACTTGTTTTCATATTTGTGTTATATATCTCAGTGCCTTTATCTTGCATTTTTGTTATCCTGGCCCTCTGTCCTTTAACCTGGCTACCTCACTGGCATTAAAAACCAACTGGGAGTGAGCTGGAACTGTGAGGCAGTTTCCTTTCCTGTTTTATAACTGTCCAGTTACTTTCTGAGATACTAAATATTTAATTTTTAAACTAATGGTCCTGTGGGCTTTTTAGTGTAGATTAATGGACTTCATTTCTAGTAGTGTTTATTTTCTTGATTACCTGATCTTAAATATTGCTGCTCATTTTGGAAGCTGTATTTTTTTAATAATGGCCACTCAAAATGTTTTCCTTCATAAGAAATTGTAGAAAATAGCCTTGGAAAGAACTGTGGGAGGTCTTTCTCTAGGCCCTTAGAAACAATATTTTTAGCATCATTTTATGCCAACGCATGTCAGAAGTACTCCATGGAATCTAATGCTGGAAACTTGGACAATCCCAGTGATTAATTATTCTTCCCTGTAGACAAATTTTTCATGATGTCTGCTCTAAATCACTTCGGCTGAAATCATGTCAATGACAGGCTTTTCTCATCCTCTTTTATTTTTTTTTTCCTCTCAACATGTGTTTATGTATTTTAGGTTAGTTGATAGACTTCAGTCCTATTTTCTTCATATTTGGTATTTTTAATCTTTGGAGTGGAGAATTTTTTTTAAATTATTTAAAAAAAAATTAAATTTTTTAAACCATTCTAACTTCTAAAGACTCTACAACTTGTGCATATATTTCCTGGAGTGTAATAGTCCAGGATGTATTTCTTTGCAGGCTTTATCTGTATGAGTGGAGTAGAAAAACGTGTCTTGCTTTTATCATCTAGTTTGTTTTTCAGTGCAAAGACACTGGGGGTTTCAGTATCTTGGTGCTGATTCAGCTTAGCTTGCCTTTCACTATAAGTCATTTTTACACCATTATGTCCACTTGGAGGTACTTTGTTCCCTTGCCAGGATTCAAATATTTATTTCCTTGCCATATTCTTGGATGTCTTGTTGCTGTTACTTTGGAATGTGTAAAAATGTGGTTCTGAATCTGCTCTGATGCAAAGACATGAAACCATCTTTGAAGCTTAAAAGTTGTGGCCTTTGGTCAAAGGTAATTGACTGCTGTCTTCCATCCTTTAAGAAGACGACACTGAACTGGAAGTATCTTGTTGGCAATATCATTATGGACAACATATTTTGTTGGGTTTCTTTCAGTTTCAAGCTCTGTAGACATTTTCTGTCATGTATCCCTGCCCTGATATGTTTTTTGGATCGTGCATATAGTATAGGGTTCTTTTCCAATGCAAGTTGTACAACTTTGTTTCTTCTCTCGCTGGATTTATATTTTCTATTTTTGAAGACAGGTGGTGTGTAGTTCTGGATTAAACTTTAGTGTATTTATTCACAGTTCAATTTTGAGACCGTTATCTTAACCACGTTATCTAGTTAGAGCATTCCTTGCTATTGTATGTCTTTTCCTCCTTGCTGCTTGTTCATTGTATGAACAAAGTCATTCTGAGATGAATATGCCTGTGTTTCAAATAGAGCTTATGAGCTCTATTTGCCCTATAGTGCTCATATAGTCTATACTTATTCTCCCTCTCCTTGCATTCCACATCATGTGAGAATAACAGTGTGTACACCCAGTTTCTGAATTTCTGTGCTGATGAAGGTCATCAGCTAGACACAGTGAGGGTGATGTTTCCTAAAGATCATGGCTTGTGCTGAAGCTTCACAGTGACCTTCTGTGACGGGTCTGTAAGCTTCATCCTGAGATGCCTGCCTGGCATCACCTTTTCTGCTCTTGGTGTGTTGAGTCTGCAGTGTGGTGGTCCTTCTTCCAGCATGGGGATGTTGAGTAGTCATAGGATACCAGAAGTAGAGGAGTCTGCTTGTGTCACTATGCCTGGGGCCACCTGCAGATGGGCTGTAGCCTTTAAGTTGCTTTTTGAGCACCTCCGATAGAATGTTTGGATTACTCTGTGTTATGTGGCTGTTGGATGATGCACTGATTTTAAAACCAAAAGACCACTTTTGGCTTTACAGAAAGCATCCAGAAAATATTACTCTGCTGTTAACTGTCTCTAATCTTCTGTAGAGGACAGTATTCAATTTTTCTTTTTTTTTTTTTTGTGTTTTAAATTATTTGTAAAGGTACAATATCTTTCATTTTCCAATCACAGAAAAAAGTCTTGGGAAGAGAAATAGATAAATATCATAACCACCCCAAAACATGACCCCGTAGTGCAAAGAAACCCGTAAACTTGGAACATCTTTACAGGAAACTAGGTCATTAATGAATAAATCTAGTTAAGCATTTGTGATGCAGTGGATGCTCCTGACGGTCAGGGCTGGGCTTCATCTTATGCTATGCTGCTTTGGAACAGTAGAGGGTACTGTTGGTGTAAGATACAAAATGAGTTTTTTCACATGAAGCTTGGATTCTGTTTTGCTCCTGGTCAATATTGCTTTTTGCTCCTGGTTATATTGGTCACTGGAACTGTTGACATGTTATTACATACTCATCTTTGGGTTGCTGTCTTGTCTTCAACCCATCCATTTATGGATTTACTAAGTAGCTTTGTGGACAATCCTCTGTTTTTCTCATTATTTTTGCTGTCACGAAAAGTGCTTCAATCATGTGTCTTCTAATATACCTTGTTTGTCCTTTAGAGTTAGGGAAAGATTGTTCTTTCTTTGTTCTAGATTGAGTTGTTAATTATTGTGCATAGATTTCCAGAGAGGTTTTTCTTCTGGAGATAAAAGACTTAAAAGAGTAGTAATGGTTTGGGGACAGAGCTGCAATTATTCCATCTCTTTTGTTGGACAGCCTTACAGCAATCTTTGCTCTCCTGTTTTATTTACCACATTCTTACACAGTCTCTGGCCGCTGTTCACCACAGTTGTGTTTTATTTGAATGTTGACAGGTGTGCAGTTATTTAAGACCTGCTTTTAAGGAATGTTACTGCTTTGCCAGGGATCATTTCAGTTCTGTGGAAAGGACCTGAGCTTTCCAAATCTAAATTTCTGAGGGTATAGTTACATGGTATGTTGATTTTGGTGGCAAATTTACTGTAAGTAACTGCATAGTAGTATTTTTAAGGAGTGGTTTTGGTGGTTTTTGTCCCAGACTTTTTCAGTGATCTAGTTTCCAGCCTTCCTTTACCTTGCTTTCCTGGTACAGCTGTGCTAGGGGGGAGTTGCAGGGCACACAGTGTGAAAATTTCCTTGATTTTACTTTGCTGCCAAAGAACTGTGTAAAGATGCTTTGAAGTTGGTGTTAATTTGGGGTTGGAATTGGTAATCCCGATTGGGGGCAAGACACCTTCAGTTTGGTCATTGCCAAATTCTAACTGTACTGTAACATACTTATGCTGTTGGAAATCCTACTATGGGTTTGTCGTGGTTTTGACCAGGATAAAACCAGGACAGGGTCTATTTGTTTTTATGCTGGCAAAAATTGCTGCTTTCAAGTAATGGTTTCCACTTGGCAAAATGATTTAAAAGATCCCTTGTAGGTAGATGGTGAGTTGGTTACACTACAGGATTTGTTGATCTAGATATAGTAGGAAATTCATCAAAGCCCCAAGTTCTTCAGCTGCTGAGTCTGTCTTCTGTTATGGTTCATCCACGCTGAGATAGTATTATTGGTACTACAGTGTGGTTTCATTGGTGACAGGTCCTATATAGGCAATCTTGAAAGAAATTTATTCATAAGCCCAGTTATGAAATTCATAACTGTTTCCCCAGTCTGTCTTTCATATTCTTTTGCATGTTTGTGAGATGATAGGGTAACCTTTGGTAATGGAGTTACTTGGGAGTAGAAAACAGAAGGGGGTTGAACTAAGATGGAGGTAGATGGATAGAAAGGTATTGATGTGCTTTTGGGCACAAAGCTACAGGAAAATAGTGCTACCAGCTATGGGAAACAGTGCTAGCATTGGTTATAAAAAACGTGTTATGAAGCATTACTCTTCTCCTTTGAGCTTCAACCATAACCCTTGATTCTACTGCTTGCCTTAAGCCAGCTTTTTCTGTTCAGCTGATTGTGTGGCAAACATGTCAGCTTGCTCTACAACAGGAGAAGATCAGAAAGGAAAGTTGGTTTGACAGTTTGACCTCTCATCCAGGGGGGTCCTTGCAGTGGCCCAAAGGAAGGGGCATTGGGGATTGCATTCAGGGGCTGTTGGTTTGTGACTGCGTTGTGAAGCTGTGCCTTCTGTGGCACCGCTGTTTCAATTCACTAGGAGAACGCAGGGCAATAATAATCCATCTCCTTGAAATCCTCTGGTGGGTGAAATTTCATGGGGGAAGTTGTCAGTGCAGGACACTTCAATCACATTGAGTACATTGAACAACAGCAGAGAAACTGTCTGGGTCCCGTGAGCTAACTCAGGTAATTCCTGGTCTGGGCATTCCTGTTTGCACTCTGTTGTGTTAAAGTGGCTGTCTCTCTCGTGAGAGCCAATAGTAAAAAACAGTTTATTACCGGTAATAGTTGTGACCTCAACAGGATCATTCTTGGATTTTCAGTTCTGGACTCAAATAGCTGTAACAATACACTTAATTATCCTGGGAAGGAAATTCTTGGTAAGTGAACCCTAACCATATAGTCATTAGATTTATCCTGTGCTCAACTCAGGATAAATTCAGTTCTCACTTTGAAACTCATTGTTAAGACTTCTTGCCTGGTGTAGCATTACCATCAGACTGGAAAGTTTGTCTTTTTTGCATTTGACTCCTCTACATTTAATTTGCTTTTAATTAATCTGATGTGAGTGGAAATACTCACTCTAAATCCCTGAGAACAGTGCTGATTTAGAACAAGGGTGTTTCACAGAGTCACAAAATAGCTGAGATTTGAAGGGACCTCCAGACACCATCTTCACCCTCATAGTAAAATTGGGGATTTTTTGTTATGTTCAAATATAATTTCCTGCTCCTCAGTTTGTTCCCATTACCTCTTGTCCTTTTACTGGGTGCCTCTGAGTCCATCTCTGCCTCCTTTATTCCTTCCCATCAGGTTACATTACTAAGATCTTCCTGAGCCTTCTCTGATCAAGGCTAACCAGTCCCAGCTCTCTCAACCTCTCTTATGGCAGATGCTCCAATCCTTTAATCATCTTAATTTGTTGGACTTGCTCCAACATGTCCATGTCAGTCTTGTAGGGGGGAGCCCAGCACTGGACCCAGCCCTCCAGCAGTGCCTCCCCAGTGCTGGCCCCTGTCAGCTCCCTGCCTCATGCAGCCCAGGATGCTGTTGTCTACCTTGCCATCAGGACAGATCAATTGCTGGTGCAGTTCAGCTACTCCACCAGAACTCCCAGGTCCTTCTCTGCAAAGCTCTTTTGCAGTAGGCTGGTTCCCAGCCTGAAGAGCACAGGGTTATTCCGCCCCAGGAGCAGAACTTTAGATTTCCCTCTGCTGAAACTTCATGAGATTTGTCTGCTCATTTCTCTGAGCCTTTTCTATACTTTTTGTCAGCAGGTCCCATACCTCATTCATCAGGAGCCCCACATTTTCCCCAGTCCTCCTTTTGCTACTAAATTATCTGTAGGACCACTTTTTGTTAACCTTCATGTCCCTTCCCTTTTTCAACTCTAAGCAGGCTTTGACCTTCCTAAGCTTGTCTTTGCATACTAGAGCAGTGTCTCTATATTCATCCCACCTCTTGTAAGCAGTCTTCTTATGTTTAAGTTTTCTCAGAAGCAATTTGTTCATCCATGCATGTCTCCTGGTGCCTTTGATTTCCTGTGTATTGCGTTTGATTTTTCTTGGGTTTGGAGAAGGTCATCCTTCAAAATCAACCGTCGAGTCTCCTGCACCTGTCTTCTCTCTAGGTCCCATATCCTACAGGTTTCTCTGAAGCAGGGCACTAAATAGGCTGGATTCTGCTCTCCTGAAGCCCAGACATATGATCCTGCAGTTTGCCTTGTTTCCTTTGTCTTGGTTGAGACTTAAGGCTTGGTTCAGTGACTTCTCTGGTTTGAGCATCAGTAGGGTTAATATCTCAGCCTGTGTTTGCGCTGGGCTGACTTGGTTTTATGTTTTAACCTGAACTAGAAACTTTTGTATCTGTGAAATTTATACCTTGAGTGAACCAGTCAGACCAGGTCTGTGCAAGTGCTAAATGTTCCTACAGAAGACTACAGTGTTCTTAACTTATATTTATTGATACATTTGTTCTTTATGTGTGTTGGTCTTACATACCAATGCTGGTACTGATGCTGTTAGATCATGGTCTCACCCAGAGTATTTCTTCAAGGCGAAGCTATCCTGTCCTATATGTATCTACAAAAGAAAAACTGGCCAAGAGGAGCTGACTGCACAACTAGCTGATGAATTATATAGACTATTCTGTTTGTTACATAATCCAAAATTTGGTCAATATCCACATGGTCATTAATAAGTTTCACGTAGCATGGGTATGGCCAAGGTATGATGGGATTCTTAGGAGTGATCAGGGGTGGTTTTCTCAGTGGAGTTTGTCCAGGACCTTTCTTCAAGTTCTGTATCTTCTTGCCACATGGTTAGCTGTAAGCAGTGCCTGTGCCTGCTGATATTTAAGGGGAGTGGATACACCTCTCAAACACTCCACCTCAGACAGATTTGCAAAGTAATATCCTAGTTAGCATTCAGTATAACTGGTCAGCACAGATGATGAAGCACTGGCAAAAAGCACTTGCAAAGTGATTGGAGAAGGCTCTGCTTTGCTTTTAGTCACTACTACCAAATTAGCTTAATTAAAACCAGCTGTGGGAAAGTGGCCTGCTGCAACTGATAAATCTCATTTCCTTCTCTGAAGTGTCTGTGGGCCTGGAGCTGGTGATAACTGCCTGCTTGGATGCAGTGAGGATCTTGAGGTGGTTGCAGTTCTATTCCATATGTGCAATTTTGAAGTTGGCCCTAAATTCTGCTTTTGGCTCGCATTTCTCCATATGGAGTCCTTGGCCTTGAGCTGCTCGGGTTTGTGTGTCGCATTGAATAGCATCTATTACAGTTAGTGTTGCCATTACTTGATTTGGTTTGGGAGAATTAGTGAGCATGTTTGTTTTCGTATGATTTAGAAAGAATGTCAAGGTTATCCAGCCTGAGAAAGATGCTCTTTTATTAAAGTTTAAAAACCTTACAAACCCGAAAGAATCCCTTCCCCCACAGCCAAATCCTGGCTTTAAAAACCAACAGCTTAAGCCATTTAGAAACATACAGGCTTTTTTTTCCTGAATGACCAGCAGTCCTTTGTATTTTTTGAAGTGGTGTCTTAGGCTTCTGCAATATTCTGCTCTCCTGATTGCTGTCTGCCTTCACTTAATCCCCTCCTCCTTTTCCCTGTCATCTGTTCAGTTGTGCAGGCAATTTCACAGTCAAACTTATGGCCAAAAAGTTGCCTACGTTGATGGCTTGTCACAAACCAAGAAGCGGCCATTTTCCATTTCTGAATTGATCCCAAACCTGCCAACGTCAAGCTGTTGGATTATTATTTTTTTTGCCAGTCAAATGTAGTTGTGTTAGATGAGGCAGCTGTTTTAGAGTAAGGTTAATAAAATGACTGTTGCCTTTTATAAGGAGTTCTGTTAGTGGAGTAATCCAGAAATGGCGAAACTCTAAAATTTGTGAATCCCAGTGAGCCTGTGAAATCCTGGCTGGGAGCACGCTTCAGCAGGTGGCTGGAAATGCTAATAAGGAATGGGGTCTGTTGCAGAGCGCTGTGGAAGGTTTGTCTTTCTGAGATTAGGATGGATTTTCTTTGTGGAAATTGAATTCATTTAAGAATGGGAGTTGCTCTTGGCAGCTCTCAATTTCTGAAGTTCCAGCCTTTGGTGAAGTAGAGTTGGCAGTTTCACATAAACTTCATCAAAACCATTTGATGTTTCAGTGATGCTGATACTGCTGGATCACTGCTCTTAAGCAAGCTGCTCCCTTGTCTTGACGTTTTGATTAAAGCAGTCCATTGATCTGGGGTGTTTTTTGCTTTCTGTTTTGGGCGTGGGGTTCTTTTGCTTTATTGTATTTTCTAGAGGCCTTGCAAGTCCTCTGAAAGTCTGTGGCCACTCTGAAGAGCAAAGCTTATATCGGTGTATTAGAGGCATGACTGAACAAAGTAGATCATTGCATTGTGGCAGATCTGATCCTTTGGAGCTTAAGATTTCTAGTGTTTTAGAAGGATGTGAGGCAAAATGTGTGTGAATGCGTGTGACCAAAAAAAAAAGGTACATCAATAATTACCATTCTACTGAACTTAAAAATGTTGGTTTCTTTCCTTCAATATTGTTCCAGCTTATAATAGTAGTAGTAGTAATAATAATAATGTCATCTATTGTGTCTGCATGCTGCAAACATGCAAGAGAATTTATGGCTTTCCAAAAAGGGTCACTCAGGATTTTCAGATGCAGTACACCAGATGAGCGTGGTCACACCACTCGTCTGTGTGCCAGTTCTCTGGTGATTTACTGCCTACTTCTGCTTAGCACGTGAGCTTTGTGTCACTGCAAGCTTAACTTCTGACAGACAACATCTTTTCAGTACAGTTTATCCTTGGACAACAAGTGTTCTTGTGGCTGGAAGAGGGATTGACCTCTTTCTTAGTCCTAGCCCACCTTGGGAAAGTGGCTACTTGGTTGTACTTTTAGCCGCCGTTGACTTTGGAAACTACTCTGAGTTGTGTGTGGGATCTTGTTGGGGTGTTGCTTTGGGTTTTTTTTTGTTTGCTTTGTTTTTTAAGAAGTCTTGCGTGGTTTGTGAAAAAATTTAGGTGCTCAGAAGTTTAATTCCATTGATCCTAGAGTGGAACCAATGTTTCTTAATATTTAACCTTCTGGGTGTCTTGAAGTCTGTTTTCTCACTAGCTTGTTTCTCTGCCAAGTGCTAATTTAAAGGGATTCATTGTATTTTTGTGTGTGGTGTGATAGGAGGAGCACTTTTTTTTTTTCAGATTATCTCCAGCTGTGTTTGTCTGGGGGTGAGCAATGTGATGATTGACTTCCGTTTCTGCTATTGGAATCACTCTTTCATTGTCCTGCAATTTCTGCAAATGGAAATTAGGGGCTGATGACAGTATCTGGTTGATCTCTGGATTATTTTTCTTATGGTTACTGGAGCAAATTTTGTATTCAAATCAAATGCTCCTGTAAAAGAAGGTAACAGGAAATGAGAATCTATATATGCACTTTTCAAACCTATTGAGTACTTTGTCTTTTTTTTTATTTGAGGGGCTGCTTTTTTTTTTTATTTTATTCAAGTATGGGAGCTTTCATAGTTAAATTGATACTCTGGGAGTAGAGTAGCATTTATTTCTGGTGTCTTTTTAGGATGCACAGATGCTTTCTGGAACATCTTTAGTTAAAATTTGTATGTGTCAGTGTTTGTTTGGTTTAGGATGATGCAAGGTTTTTGCATAGACATAATGCCCCTTGTAGAACAGTTATGTGTGGCTGGAAGGTGAAGACACACAAGCTGCTTTTTAAGCTGCAAAAAACATTACTGAAAAAAAGGATCCATCAGACTTTCTGCTCAGTATCACCTTTCATGTTAATAAATGGTCTAGGTCTTTGTAATGCAGAAGAAAGTAGAACACTTGCCATTTTCTGGAGAAGATGCCTATAAAGTACTTTTATTCAAGAGCTCGCTCACATTCATAAGCTTTTCTTGTCTTGTTACTCCTTCCTGTCATTTGTTTGTGTTCTGGGCAGACACAGGAGAGATGAGAAGTGTCACTATAAAGCTGACCATATGAGCTTGCTGGCAGTTATTCTGGGCCAGATGTTGCGCACTTTAAGTTTTTGGGAGGCTTTTGACCACTGGCTTAATATCATAAGTAGTAGATCATTTTCAAACAAACTCAAGAATGTGAGTTTCCTGATGGAAGTATTTATACTTCTGTTTTTGAAAAAGGAGAGGTTTCTGAGAGCTAGCTCGGAAAAGCCAACACACGGAAGACATTTTTTCCATACCAAGGAGAGAGAGAGGAAAAAATGGTTGAATGGCTCCAGTAGGCATAAATACCAGAGCAGGCTATTAAAATAGTTGTCCTAATTGGCATTAATTGCATGTAAGTATCTTTATTTATGTAAAACAAAGATAATGTGCAGCAGCCTTCCAGAGCTCTCTGGCAGTTGTGTATGTAAGTTTAATGCACTGTCACTAATACAGTTCTTAGGCTGCACTTTATTAAGGTTAAAAGCACACATGCAATTTAATAAAAATACTACAAGAGTAAAGCAAAAATACAAAAGTTTTTCTAATGATGGATGCTTTTTTTATAGCAGCTAAGGTAACAATATATATTTTGTTTGTCTTATGAAAATACGGAATTAATTTTCCTTGTACCAGTGCTATGCAATAACCTAATCAAGAAAGTTTACTGTATTTGTCAGTAGTTTGAAACTGAACCTTTTTTTTAAGGATAAATTTAAGGATATTTTACTTTCTTCATAGTTTCAAGCTGCTAGTTATGTAGTAAAGAGTACTAACGTTTGAAAGTTTTCAGGTGTTTTTGATATGGAAGTTGTTCTAAAAGATTGTCCAAAATCCAGAGATCAAGTTATGTGATGTGAGCACTAACCAAGTATACTGAAGGGAGTATACTATTGACATGTTTCTAATGATTGGAATAAATATTATTAGGTTAAAATTGTTTTAAAAATACTTTGAGAACAATTTGCACCTTTGGAAGTGTGATTGAAAGCAGACAGAGAGGATTGACCAGTGAATTTTTGTTTATATCTGTTTTGCATCACCAAAATATTGTGGAGTCTGCAAATGACTTAGTATTTTTCAAGGATTTGTGTCTAAATGAGTGTTGTTAGGTACTTTAAATAAAAAATTAAAGAAGTATTCTTACTTGACCAAATAATGGCCATGCTAATGATTATTAGACACAGGGTAATGAGATTTACTGTTGTTTCACTAGTTTTCTGTCTTAAGTCATGTTGGTGGTTAAATCCTCTAAATATTCCTAATAGTTAGGTCTGACAGTCCCTACAGTCATACACAGGTAAGTCTAAGTACACCTTCCCCTATATCTGATGTACAAGTGTCCTGTTAATTTTGATTAAAAAGACAGCTGTAGTGTTGTTTCATTGCTGAGATTATCAAGGAAATACTAGTAGTGACCCTTTTAAAATAAACGTGTTAAAGAATTGACACTTTTGAAGTATTAGCTGGAGGTATACATTCAGAAGAAGATACGTATTCTGAACCTAAAGCAAGTGCTTTACATTTCAGTGCACAAATACTGTGTTTCTTGATGAAAATAGTGAATCTTTCATTCATTAAAAAAATATGGTTTCTCTTCATGTTGCTTTGATTAAAGACTGATATTACCATTGCTCAAAAAAAATGTTTTTGTACTGAGCTGGTAGTATCTTACTGACTCACATTTTCACATTTGTTCCTGTGTAATTCCTCAACTGTCAATATACATTTTCTGTCTTGCACATGGGTTGTAAGCTTAGAAGAGAGAAGTTTTACTGTTTTGTAATTTATTGCATGTTCCACTATGGAATTTGGGTGTATGTCTGATTTCTTGGTGCTACAATAATAGTTGAAACCAAAATGTGAGACGTGCCTTTGGATATGAGCTTCTTAAAATACTGAGGATCTGCTTGGGATTAATTAAAGATTTCTCTCTGTGAAGAGAAAAACCTCTCAGATGCCAGTTATGTTGGTATAGTTTGGCCTGTTTGCTTTTGTGATTTTTACGGTAGATCCATACCTTGTGTTCCTCAAAGCCAAGTATATTTTCACTGAACTTCTCCAGCATCTTGATCTCCCTTTTTCCTTTGCATTTGGGGACCATTTGTTCTTCTCTTCTGGGGGGAGTTACCCAGTACTGTTAGCCTTCCCTTGGAACAGAGGACTGTGACAGACACCAAGGAGCCACAGATATTGGATGCTCAGAGTGAAGCACCATGTTGTCATTGTGCCCAGAGTTTCGTTGGTCGCTGTGCTGTGAAGTTATGTAGTAGATCCAAATAAATGCTGATCTTACGAGCAAAACATACCAGCCTTTCTTGCTACCAAATAGTTGTTTGGGCACTGCTGAAGATAATAGCAATGTAATATCCTTCTGAAGCATTTGCCAGCTGGCTCAGGACACCGCATCTTTTAATTCAGTTCATTCATTGCAGAATAAAGAAAATTGGCATTCTCAGGACATGTTGAAAATACATCTGTTCAGAACGTGGCTTAATTTGCCACTTCATTACAAACGTCATGATGGAAAAGGAGCAAAGCGCCCTGCAGCAACTGTAGACGTTGGTTAGGTTCCATGAAGTTAATAAAATTCATTTAAGAAATATTACTACATCTTTCAAGTTTTATATCACTAAGAGAGTTGGTGTTTCAATTAAATGACAGGAAATTGAGAGCTGATAGATAATTACTTTGCAGTTTACAATGTAACCAGTAGATCTTGATGCCGCATTGAGACAAGTGATAATACTTAGCTATATCCATTCTTAGCTCTCAAGTCTTTGCTTTTTCCAAGGGAAAGGAAGCAGATTGTTTATTTTTACAGGTGAGAAATGATTAATTCCATTATGGACTTGTTCAGGGTTGGAGAGGTCATAGCAGGATTACCCATATTGGCTGTGTATTAGATTGGCCACGAGTTTGCAGGGACAAGCTCTGAACCAGCCGTGTATGGGTAGAGCTTGTTCCTGAGCCTCATCCCTCTGTGCCCAGTTCCTTGATGTGGAAACTGGCTGGCTCCAGGCTGAAGCCCAAAGGGACCTGGTGTTGGGCAAAGTGGATGGCCAAGGAATTTGCATTCAACTCTAAGCTTGGCTGTGAAGTCATCTGTCGATTAAAAGGGTGTTTTGTTGGGCCAGCCACAGAATTGGAGACAGAACCTACGTGGCCTATTTTAGTGCTGTATGATTTAAAAGTTAGTACTACATAAATAAGGAGAGTATTTAAAGAGATGCTGACAAGAGCAACAATGCAGAAACTTTTCAACTTTGTATGGTGCGTAAGTGAATTTAATATTTAGATCAGAATGAAATTTTTCTATTTTTGTGTAATTTGTGAAATATTATATACTCTCAAATGAGGGTGAATCTTTCCCTACAGGCACGTTATATGAAACAAGAACCAGTCCAGTCCCAATTCTCTGTAGTGACATAAGTATAGCCAGGTGGCACACGGGACAGGCATTCAAGTTCAGCAGAACAGAAACACTGCAGGATAGCCTTGTTTTAAGACAATTTACTAAAGTAGAAAATCCAGAATTTATTGGAAGTGTTCTTTGCAATCAGATGTTTCCTGTTGCTGAAGATGTGTCCTGTTGCTGAGTGACTTTTCCCTTCCCATAAAGAGAATAAGTTTGAACTTTGAACCTGGGTCTTGTATCAGTTGCAGACAGTGCTGGACTGAAATTCTTCATATGGTTTGCTTGCCAAAACGTGCAGTCCCAGTGTTTACTGCCATAAGCTTGCACATCTGTGATTAGGAAGTGTGCCTGTGCTCTGTGTGTTTCGACTTGACATATTCCTCATCTTAGATATTGAAAATGTTACAATAACGGTGCTCAAACAATACACTTGAGATTGTAACTTCTTGTGGTGTCTAAGCATGGGAGCATTACTGATTATTTTTCACAGAATACATCTGTAGGTGCTGAGATTACTAGTACGAGTGGTCTTAACATATGTTTCCTTTGACCTTCAGTGACACCATGTGAAGTGGTGTGTGTGGATGTCATAATTAGTGCCTTGAGTTTCAGATAAAGAATATGAGTAACTTGGAGCATCCTTGAGGCTGTGGTACAGATGTTCTTGTAGTGACCAGTGGTCATAGCCTGGAGCCATCTCACTGTGTTGAGAAAAAGGCAGAGAAGTAGGAAAATCAGTTGTACTGTAGAAGACAGAGCTTAGTACAGTGGAATAAAACAAGCAGTGGAGGGGAACACAATGCTAATGCAAAAATAGGATACTTAAGAAGTTAGTAGGGTGGCATTTATCATTAGACCGAATAAATTACTTAGCACTTCCCTAAATCTGTCTTCAACAAGTAAAACAAAGCATTTGGAAGTGAAGAATGCTCTGTCAAGTAATTCATAAGTGCAGGCAATTGTTCCTGTGTTTCACTAAATCAGAGCAAGGATGTTCATACTTTAGGTATCTAAGTGAGATCTCTGTGAAATAGAACTGAGATGATTTAGTTCCCTTCAGTTCCTTGGGCATAAGAATTACCCAGAATGTTGCACAGTCATGATAAGAGTGGATTTCTTTCCAAATGTTTTTTCTTTGGGGTAAGGGATGTTCTGAGAATGGTCTTGCTAAATGGATCCTGACAGTAGCATGTTTTCTGAGAGGGGCACTGCTTTTGTGAGCTTTGTTTTCTGACTGGATGACATATAAGGATAGCTTTTGTTATTACTGGCCTTTTTGTCACTAAGGTATGAAGAGCTTTGTGCATTTAAGTGTTCCTTCTCTTGTATACATCATGTTATAGAATATTGAACTCAAATAGAAAATAAATTTTGATGGCTACTGGGGTGTTTGATCTTGTCCTTTTCGGTACTCAGCTGAAAAAGGGAGACATCTTAGTGGATGGTCTTCTAATTCTGTGGTAAAAAAGCAGCATCTAAAGTGTTTCTTTTCATTCTGACTCTGAATCAAAATTTTATTCTTTAATGTTGTTACTGAAATTGCTGTTCAGGTGATGAAGCTCTGCAGGATATCTGGTCTCTGATTAAAGTCCGGAGGTAGAAATTACTTTAAATGTTATGAAATATGGTTTGCAGTTCTGTAAGAGTCCATCGGAGTATTTGGAGAGCAGGGACAAGGAATGAGAAGCTTAACAGTGGTCATGCATGCAAGAAAGCAGTGCAGACCTCGGAGCTTGATTCTCTGTATGAGGATGTGCCAAATTACAGCCTTATGTTGTGATGTATTATTGTATTCCCTGTCTGGCTTGGTCTGTGGAGCGTATTACTGTAATGATATGTGGTATCGAGATTGTGTTAAGCCTTTATTATTAAACTCTTATAACTCCTGTGGGACTGATGGTTTGTGGTTTCTCAGGACCAGTTCCAAAGCAGCGCACAATCTATTTTTTTATGGATTTTTTTTTTTCCTGGGGAAGTTGGTTTATTGCTAAAATCTGGTTTTGTTTTAAAAGAAAAAAAAAAAAAGGATAAGAGAAGTTATTGGTTCACCTTTGGTTTCCAATTGGATGAGTCAAATGCCTACAAATCCTTGCAGGGAGAATTTGTAAAAAGAAAAAAAAGTTAGTGGCTTCTCAGAGGGACTTACTGTAGAAGTCTTAA
>BJBW01001614.1:1135403-1156003 GCA_004320125.1 Scolopax mira | reverse complement strand
GGGGCGAGGGGGGGGGGGGGGGGGGGTGGGGGGGGGGGGGGGGGGGGGGGGGGGGGGGGGGGAAGGAGATGAGGCTGAAAATGAGGACGTGCGTCTAAATGAAGCCAAGAGCCCGGGTGGTCCATAGATGAGCGATGTAGGGAGGGAAAGGAGGGGCAAACCACAGCCAGAGGTCTGAGGTAGCGCCTCTGCACACACCCTCTGGCACTCTGGTCAGGAGGACCTCCTTGTTTTATTAAGTTTAATTTTTAAAAAAAAAATAAATAAATACATATATTTCTTGTAGTTGCTGTTGAAGAAGATATTGCTTATTAGTGTGATTTCCTGCCCAAAATGTTACTGGTGATTTGCTAGTCTTCTGTATTCTTTTTCTTTTTATCTTTTTTAATTCGTCAGAAGCAACTTCTGGTTATAATATGAGCCAAATCAATCTGTGTGTGTATTTTGGGGTTTGGTTGTTTTGGGGTATTTTTTGTGGGTTTTTTTTCTCTTTTTTTTTCTCTTTTTTTTTTTTCCTCTTTTTTTTTTTTTTCTTTAAAGAATGAACAGCTATTGGGTTATTAGAACGAAAGAAAGAGCTATTAGAATGGTTTGTATGTAGACTTCAAATGATAAAGGAGCTCAGTGTGGCTATTCCTGCTGGACGTGTAGCCATCACCACTGCAACTTGTAGTGTGAGCAGATGGAATAAAAGCAACACAGACTTTTCCCCCTTTTTCCTATTTAGTTTCATCCTTGGCTCTTTAGATTCTTTCATACATATTTAGGCATAAATTGTCATCTAGACAAGCCACTTTACCTCCTTTGTTAAGCAGTGTGGGGATCTTAGAGGAGGTGAAGCTAGCATGGGCATCTGGAAGATCATAGTTAGACAAGCTGTTTGAAAAACTGAATTTTAAGAATTATTGAAGCTGGCTTTTCAGTTTGTAAGAATTGCTCTTTGTATGTGTCCTTATTTCATGCTGTTTACAAGTTGCAATGAAATAATGCTTTAGGAGGTAGAAAATTCTGTTAAATCTTAGAAAATGGCTAAGTCAAAACATAAAGTACAAGTATTGTGGTGTTACATACAGGTATCTAGTTAACTTAGGTGGACTTATGTCAGTAATTAAAATCCTGGCTCACAAAAGTTTTGAATTGCACATTGTGGAAAACAGGAGAGGACAGACGCGGAAACATTTAAGGAAACCATGGCAACAAATGGCTCAGTAGCTCTATACAGGTAAGAAATGCATGAAATGTATTTGTAAGAGAAAGGGGGGTAGGAAAAGAAACTCTGCCGTTATAGGGAACCAGTTAATGCCTGACAGATAATACCAAGAGGAAAAAGACCGCTTCCTCTTAGGGTATTTCCTAAGAAAACTTCCCACATGATCTCTTTCCCAGTCAGGGTTTGTGTCTGCAGTGTCCTGGGTGTGTTGTGAAAGCTGTGATGAATCAGTGCTTACATTGCTGGTCAGAACATCAGAGCACAGATGCTATGCCATTAAAGAAATGCTCCAGCCTTTCCCCGATCTATGGGAACAAGAAGAGTCTGGAGGAGAAGTTATATTGGGGTTTATTGGACAATCAAATGATTCATCCTTGTTGGACGAATCCTGGATTCATTCAGGATTCTCATCCTGGAGAAGATGTCCGTTCTGAAGGAATTCTACAGTAATCCCTGGGCCTTTAATTTCTTAGTTATCTGTACTTAATGGAGCTTTGTAGCTCGGAGGTCCTTATAATTTGTCATCAATGTTTTAAATCAGAATATTAAAGGCTTCATGGCATAGATTTCAGGTTGCCTGCTGTGAACTGTTTGCGGGCGCTATTTTCTGTTTTGAGGAATGTATTGTCTTTGAGCATTTACTAGTGTGGATCCCAAGGCACATATCTTCTTCCTGTATGAGAAATCAGGCTTTTGAATATCAGGGTCTTTTGAGAACATGTATATAATCCCTGACTTTCATGCCTCCTATTAGAAGCACAGAATTGTGTGGCTCTTCCCCAGCACTTTTAAGATGCAAGTCAACAACTGTTCAACTCATCTTTTTGAGAACTTTAAAACCTGCTAAACCTTTTTACAAAGGTGTGAAGGGCTTTCTGTCTTTCCTTATTTGAAGTAGATTTTTTTTTTTAAAGGCTATATCTGGCAGTCCTGTCCAGTGTTTTTCAGTGTCCAGTGTGATTCAGTGTTTTGCATCTGTGACATCTTCTATGCCAAATTCTGAACCTTTGGATTCATGCATAGTTATGGTCCGTCCTACTTGGAGAAAGTCATGCCCCCGAGAAGTGTTCAGCATGTTTGTGTTCTGTCTGAGAATGCAAAAATTTGAGTATTCTCAAATACTCAAAGGCTTAACATCCTTAACACTAGTCATCTCAGTATTTTTTGAATGTAATTCTAACAGCTGTGGTAATGTCAGACCAATACGCAAGCTCATGGCTTTCAAGTCTCCATGAGGGAGAGTCTTATGGAAAAGAAACATAGTTCAAAAAATCTTTTGTGTGATTCTTCAAAAAGAGAACTAAGAACATTATATTCCTCTGAAGCTAAAGACTCAAAATGCTCTCTTGCTCCTTGTGTGGAGATGCAGGATACACTGCTGGGTGACGGATGCTAAGGGAACCCTGGTACTAAGCCCAACATCACTGTCCATACTGATAAACCAATTAAGGAACAGTGGTGTATCCAAATAGAGGATTTAACACCTTGTCTAGCACTGTCCTATAAGGGAATTAGCAGTTGACTGCTTGTCAGTTATCTGCAGTGGGATCTACACTGGCATAGATGGAGTAATCATTTATCCTACAGTGGTGATTTGAGATGTTACAGCCACTCTGGGCACCCACCTACACCACTACTGAAAGGTTTTAAGGAACTTCCCATAAGACAACAGGTGATGACCTCAGGGTGAATCACCCACCCAAATGAACACCAGCCCTGGAAAGACACCGTTATCCTCACCATCTACAAGGCTGTAAGAGTCCCAAGAGTGCCTGTTACAGCTGGGTCACTTACTGCTCTCCTGGTGCTTTACACCAGCTACCTCTGCCCAATGAACATCTAGGAATTGCAAAGGAGAGAAGAAATGGAGGGGGTTCATCAGTTGCAATTGTGCCAGCAGAGGCTGATATCTATTCTCACACGTGATGCGTGTAGGTCAGAAACACTGCCTGAAACCACAGAAAATGCAGGTGAAGCGATTGAAAACTGGGGAGGAAGAAAACAAGCTTAAAAAAGCTAAAGCCTGCAAAACTGCAGGAAAAAGAAAACGCTACTTCTTGACACTGGATTCTAATCTGAATAAAAACAGAGTTCAAGGCTTGCTACAAAGGATCAAAGAGATCAGATGACTAACTGGCAAGAATGAAAATGAGGATTAGAAGTGGCAGACGGGAACCTGAACTGGAAAGCAAAGCAAAGCTTTCTGCAGCTGAAGAGGCTTGGCAAAAAGGATCAAACCATCCTGGAGAACGAAAGCTTCAGGCACAATGAAGATGAAATAATGCTTGCAAAATCTAAGGTTGTGATAAAGGAGGCTGATTGCCTGGAACCATTCCTAAAGTGCCTGTCTCTGCTACTTGGCTCTTTTGTGGAGTATTTTTCATGAATTAAGGTTTGGTTAGTATACAACATGGAAATTTAGATGATAAATTAGATAATGTGTTTTCCTGGAATTTAAATTATTTAAATCATACATATGTTAGGAGCAATTCCATCTGTCACGAGTGCAACATCTCAGGGGGCTGGTGGTGTTTGAGGGGATGGAAGTTGTGCAGCAAGGCTAAGTGGGTCTAACACCCACCTTCACAAGAAGCATATGTACCTCTCTCTTGTCACAGCCAGTATAATCCAGGTAGTGTTGTGGAACTGAGCTCTCGACAGCTCTGTTAATTCAGTTCCTCATTAATCAGTACTTGCCCTTTACCAGAAAATCTGCTATTGTATGGATCTTTGCAGAGTTCTGTACATTTCCAATGAGGCTGCTCAGGAAGGGTCTGTATCCTGGCTGCTGATGGTTCAGCTGCTCCTATCCAAATTGTCATGTTGACCACAACTAATGTATTTATCTCAGGACTCAAAAAGACCACCACAGATTTAGTGGAGAGCTTCCCTACTTCTGGTGTCATTAATAGGCATAAAGGCCATGGAAGAACCAAAATGCTTGCAAGTGTTTGAATTATGGGTTTTTTCAGCTTTGAGCTCTCCTGGCTGGTGAGGCAGTCAGCCCAGTCTCCAAGCTGCTGAATTTTGATGGCTCTTTGGTGCACTACTGGGTTCTTTAGAGCTCTTTTGCAAGTGCCAGTGGCTGCTTCGTCTTTCTGGTGACATTCCCTCATGCTTTCTGGGGTCTCATAGGAAGCTTCCACTGTTAGCTGGGGTCACAAATAAGCAGGAGAATATACTGCTACCAGGGACAGCAAGGAGGAAGCTCAGAGATCCCAACACAGGCTGGGAATTGTGAAAGCATTCACAGTAACATCAGAGGGCTTGAGGTAATCTCTAGTTGCACAGAAAATTTCAGTGGTAGCTGGACCTGCAGATACCTGTTTCCTTGCAGAAGTGGTGAAGTCCTGCTGTTCATCCTCACGATACCATTGTAGTGATCTGAGGATCGGAAGTCATAACAGATATCCCACTACGGAGAGAAACAGGATTTGGATCTTCTTTAATATTTCAGGTGCCCCTTTGACCCTTTCTGCGTGATTCTGTAACATTTCTGGTCCCAGCTGTGGTTATCTTGCACAGGTCTTGTCCTTCCCTGCTTCCTTCTGCATTTGGCTGCGGTGGGGAGAGGTGAGCTCAGATCACTGCATTGCTTTGGTGCCTGCCATTGATGGGACATCCTTCAGAGGCTCCTTACAGAAAAGTAATTCAGAAAAACTTCTTTAAATTGTCCTGATGACTGAATTAGCTCCTTGCTTTTTACTGTGTGAGAGGTGGATGGTTAACGAGGGTGACAGAAAATTACCTTTTTCTTATCCCTTGATCTGGTCCTGAGTACTGCTTGGCTGTAACTGTGCAATAAAACTGGCATTGGGATTGATTGCAAGTTATTACATGATCCTTCTGTAAAAAGATTTTTGAGGTGAGCCAGGTGTGTTTCAGCAGGCAGGGAAGGAGAGGAAGAAAGAGGTGCTGTTTCTTGGGACATTCTTTTTTATATTTAAACTATCTGTAAATACAGTTGCAGAGGCTAGTCCATAAATTCTGCAATCAGGTGGAAATATAAACCAGTATGAATAACAGAGTGAGTGAAAATAAATATTCTTTACAAGGCTGCTTGAAAAGTTTTGTCTGAAACAATTCATCAATGTCAGAACACATGGTAAATGATAAAATTATAATTATTTCTTTTCCTTTTCATAATATGTGCTTTCTTTAAAAATGTTGACGTTTCTTGGAAAACCTGAAAATGTTAAACTCCAACCGAGGGATCTGAAATGGTGCCTTTTTGGAGACTGAAGTTGTTGAGGCTGGAGTTGAACAAAGCTTCCAAGTATCTAGAGAATTGTAGTTTTGGTTGGATGAAAAACTTAGCTTACTACAGGCATCCAGGAACTCCTACCTGGAATTGTTGGTCCACTTTTCTTCCTGAGCTGGACTCCCCTATCTGGCTGACTTTTGTAGGGCACACGTTGCGAAGGCTGGGAGTGATGGATGTTTGAGCTGGAAGGGAACCACCTTGTGCTGAGCATGGGAACCTTATCCCCAGTGGTGATGATATGAGTCATGGTGGCAACATTTCCAACTTTGAATTGTCTATATTTGGTCAAAAGTATTTAACTAAAATTTCTTTTACTCTTCCCTTGAAATGGAAAAAATGCTCCAGGGAAAGTGCAGTTACACAATTTGCTTATTTTCATCCCAGTATTTCACTGGATCTTCCCCCTTCCCAGTCTCTGTCAAGGACTTCTGTATTCCTTGCAGCTGAAGTGTTCTCTCCTCTTCTGTTAAAAAGCAGAGAAATGTGTGGAAATGTTGCCAGCTGGTTGTGGTGTGCTCTGCTCTGGCTGTGTGCTGCTGCTGGTGTCAGTTCTGTGGGAGCTGTGGGACCAGCAAGTCCTTCTGGGCCAGCAGGATACTTCAGCCAGAGACAGCGGGTACTGCTGACCCGGTGCAAGTTTCCACAACCTGAGGAAATGACATAGTTTGTAGAGAAATTTTGGAGGATTCAGTTTATGTTATTGTATTACTACATTACCAAACTTACGAGGCGCCTCTTTGTCCTTACTGTTTGATGCTTGGTCTGTTTTTGAGGTTGACTGGACTTCTTGGGTTTTGTTTAATTTTGTGAATGTAGATGCTATGTTATCCCAAATAAAATATAAGTAGCATGGGAAGAGCTGAATGTTCAGTTTAAGTTGTGGTATATGGGAAGAATGTCTGTATCTTTCAGAATAGCTGATTACATCCAGATGATTCAGTTGACTTACAAGCTGAAGAGTGACAGGAACATGCAAAAGGAGGAAGATATGGAATTTGTGTGTGAACAGAGCCATGCAGCCTGACGTGTTTCATGATTTGAATAGAGGCAGTGTGGTTTGATGGCCAGAGCACTAGGAATGGGGATTTTTTTTTTGTTCGTTTGGTTTGGTTTGGTTTTTTTCCCCTCGTTCTGACTTACTATATGCCTTTGTGTAAGTCACTTTCTCAACTTCTTTCTCTTTTTACTTTGCATTTGCTATTTGGGTTGCAGATTCACTGGGGAAATGGAGCTTCTCCCCTCACATATTTGTACAACACTGAACTCAGTACAACTGTGTTCTTAATTACAGTGTTCGAATATGGATGTAATACAAATAATAATAATAATTAATTAGGGATTTAATCATCATTAGTATTTACATAACATTGCCGGCATTTCATGTGAATGTTTTATCCAAATATCTTGTAGGAGCTTTCCCATGTATTCTTATGACAGTACTGCTATACATCTTCATAAGGGAGAAATAGTATTTGGTTTTTTATGGTTTTTAATCTTTCTCTCTCTCTTTAACTGGAGTGTAATACTCTCTCTCGCAGCTAATAACAATTTCCCAACTGTATAAAAAGGCACTCTTTGCTTGAAGGACCACATTAGACCATATCTAAACTGACCCTCATGATAGTCACTGTCCTTATGAAAGCTCTTTAAGTAACGTACAGTAGAAATTCCCCCAAATAATGTCTCAGAGATGCTGGAATGCACAGATTTATTGAATTGCTTTTGGTATAGTTTAGACAGTTGATTCTGTATGGCATGAACTTAATTTTAACAAGCTGAGTATTGTGTTATCCCAGTTTAGTTGAGTGCTGCACATGGTGTGACTGTTGCTAACACTGGTGAAAAGAGTGCACAAAAGTGCCAGATGTCTGGTTGATGATCAAACTTGAAAATTATTCATATATATGACATCCTTCTGTGGAGTTGAAAGAAAAAAGCAGGTTTACAAGATAAGAAGAAATAATGCCAATACTGCAAATGACAACTTCTTACGAAATGGCAAAGCTATAGATGGCGTATCGCCAGGGCAAAAGCAGTTTTGACTGCATTGATTTAACACTGGTGGCAGTGTTACTGCTCTGTGGCTTGGCCCGAGTTCTACATTACTGCTGCAAACCAGATTCTGTTATTGCCAGCACAACACAGAAGAAATATTGTCTCAGGCAGAAAAGCAACAACAGGGATGCACAACGTTGTTCACCCTTTCTCTGCAGCAAATCTATGTCTGGTCTGCAGGTAGTTCCCAACGTGCTGCCACAGGATGAGTGGTCAAGACCATTTTACCTGAAGGGCTGAAACAAGGCCTCCCATTACAAACACTGGTTGCAATGATGTTGCTGTGGCTTTTGAGCTGCTCTCTTCTGATGGAGGTGTCATTCTTAGCACTACTGCCCACCAGAAGACATTGTCCTTGTCAAAATATTCTGAGGCCTGGTTGGGTCTTTCATTCAGAGCTAACACAGGGTTTGTTAGTGAAGTCTAGAAGTAAATGTAGAAAAGACAAATGTACTACTTAATTTGCATAATATCAAATCAGGGATTAATGAGATCACATCTGCTGTTTGCCCTGTGATAGCTGGTGTATGATGTTTGCATTCCCTGTTTCATATGGTGGTTTGGGGTTTTGCTGGAAATGGTTATTTTCATTAAATTTGGTTCACTGATCACTAGTACTCTAAGGATAGTGAGGCAGTCCCGTTAATCTGCCACTGCACATACCATGTGGTGTTTTTTTTCTTTCTCTGTAGCCTAAACCAATTTCCAGTGTAAAAAACCCTGCACACTGGTTGCTGTTTTAATTACTGCATAGGAGTGACATTCACGATGAAGGAGAGAGAAAGGTGATCTCTTTCCTGTTCCTTCTCCCTTTTTTAGGTGAGAAGCCGTTGAGAGAAGCTGCATACTGCTACTATCCAAGGCAGAGCTTCTCAAAAAATTTGTAAACACTCTAGTCACTAAAATATTGTCCCTCCCTCATTTGTCTCATGCTTGCCAGCAGGGCTTTGGCAAACTTCAACAACAATTTTTTTTTTTTCTCTGCAAACCAAGAATTCAGTTCTTGCAGGAGTGTTGCACATGGTTCTTGGAAGTGCACATGCTCTCCAAGTGAATGAGGCACCCTGTGCTCCTGCGTGGTCGTTCTTTATCACTACGTTTAAGTTAGAAAAGTAATTTTACTTCATTCTATTAAGATAAGGGGTAAATAATATGGGATCTGCAGCCATGGGAACAAATACAAAAGCAAGAGAACGCAATTTTAGACAGTTTATTTAAAAAGCCCTTTTGTTGTGCTGCTTTAGCATCTCAGCAAGCTTGAAAGACTGTCTACTAGCTTCTCCGTCCTACCCCATAGGGGTACAAAGTGTTCTTAGGGCTACCTCTTTCCTGTTCCTTATTTCACTCTGCCAGGCATCTTTTCACCCTGCACTGGAATATCTGACTTCCCAAACCCCTCATAGTAATTGGGCACCGTCACCAGTTATTGTGATGGATTGACCTTTTCCTCCAGCTTTCTGAAAGAAAGCTGCTATTGTGCTGCTTAACTTGTGGGTCTTTCCTTCCCCAGATGACTTTTCCTGCAGCAATGGTAAGGCTTCCTGAATTGTGTGTCTTGAAAATTTATTTTTTAGACTTAGTTTGGTATAGGCATCATTAGAAGATGAAACGTGCCATCCAGTGCCATGGATAAGAGGACATGTGGGCTAAGAAACTGCTATGCACTGTTAATTAGGTGGGGATGAATCAGAGATGTGTTCTACACAGGATCTCTATTCCATATTCTGCTTGGACAATGAACAGGTCTGTGGCATTAAAGGGGAGGGTTTCGAGCAATCTTATCTTTGGCAATCATAGCCAAGCTATTTGGCACACTGGTTCTCTTCATTTTCACTGAACAGAGAATGCAGTTGAGCTCCTTTATGAAAGCAAACAATGAAATAAGAGATGTCTGCGTCCAAAGCAGAAAACAATTAGAAATATTGCAGAAAAGCTACCGCTAAAAGAAGGCAGTGGTGATTTATTTTTGGAAGGGAGGATTACCATTGTTTGGTAATGCAGAGCAAGGGCAGTGGGTAGAACACAGCTGTGGATGTTTGCTCTGGAAGCAGAAAGGCAAAAGCTGCATCAGGAGAGGCAGGAGCACTCGGAGCAGCATTGCCCTGAGGAGAAGCCAAGACCGAGCTTCTTTTGAGCAGATCGGTGTTTGAAGAGGCAAGCTTGGAAGTGTGCCCAGATGAACTGTTTCTTGTCTGTTCCTATTGTGCTCGGGGAAGCAGAATGATATGTACATTCTTTGCGTATAAAAAGAGTTGTAGCAAAGAAATATCTGACTTGAATCACAAGCTTTGCCGCCTACTGGGAACAATTCAGCCAATCCCAAACATTGGCTTATTATGACTAGAAGGGAAAACAATAAAATAAATACTATAGGTAGGTATGGCTTTTCCATTGGAACAATTTACTGATGGAAACCAGAGTTTCTACAACACAAGTGATTTTCATTAGAAAACCCTTCTTTGTGGATTGCTTTAACTTAAGTAAATGGTTCAACTAGAGTTGGTTTGACCCTAGGTACAATGTTCTATTTCATTTTGTTTCAATGAAACATAAACCCTAATTTCCATGGCAGTGAATTGCCTGTAGGAGCAAATGTTCAGGTCCCCACTAGCTCTCTGCTGCATCAGCTGCTGGAGGGCTGCATCTCTTCTCAGTCTGTGTCCTTGTGAGTTGCATGACTTTGGGTACATCTGTTCCTCCTGCTCCCTCCCCGTGCCCCATGAGGAAAGAGAGACAGGCTTGAAGACTTTGTAGCTCTCTTTCCCAGAGAGCTACAAAGCAATTTTTGTGTAGCTGAGGCACTAGGAAGTGCTTTTAAGGCATTTGTAATGGAATTCAAGAGAGCAGAAATACTTTTCTTCAATTAGAAATGTCAACATTTTTGGCATTTCAAATCAGATAATTTTTAGAGTTTCAATTTTTGAGGAAAAAAAATATTTGTCATGGTTTGTTCTGAGTTTGGACAAATTCTGTCTCTTCCTTCAGGACGGACGTTTTAAGTTGCATTCAAGGTACTCCAATACTAATGATTCCATCTCTGGTTTTCCCAACGCGTCTCGTATATTCTCTGTTGTTTTGTTTGTAAACACTTCAGGGGAGGGTTTTCTTTAGTGTCTTCTGAGATACCATTAAAGCTCAGTCATCAACAGCAGCAGTAAGAACAGTGCCATTATTAACTTCATCTCTCTCCTACCTTCTCTCCTCTTCCTCATTTGACTTCTTTTCTAACCATGTTGGAAGGGGAAATCTGCATGTTTAAAGCTGATGTAGAAAGTTGAAAAGGAAGTCCATCAGTGTTTTCCAGCATTACCACAGCCTGAATACCAGGGAAGTTGGGGGCTTTTCTTTTTCACACACAGACACTGACACTCATTCCAGATAGCAGAGACTTGCCTATAGTACCAATTAACAATCGAGTGTCAAGTCTTGATGGAAATACATAAAAATTATTTAATAGCTGAGTTGTCTTAAAATCTACTGATGGTTCAGAGTACCATTTAGATGCCCCTCAGGCTGATGATGGAAATGCTTAGCTCCCATCTCTTAGGATAGTGACTTAAGCACTGAGAAACATTGGGCTCTCCTTTTTCTTTTGTTGGAAGCTGGTTCTGTGTGCTGAAATAAATGCAGAACTTATCCAAGAAAGCAGCAGCCAGAAGCCTGATGGACAAACAGTGAGGGGAGCAGGGAAGTGGACAGTTCTTACTGGTATCAGTGAGGTGTAAATTGCTACAGGGAAAAATGGTGCTGGATTTTTGACCTCTAGCCAGTCTGTATGTCTGGATAAGGCTGCTGTTTATATGAGGCCTCTGTTCATTTAAACTAAAATAACACTGCGATGGCATAAGGAAAATCACAGTTCAGGGAAACCCTCTTTTCCCGTGTCCTGCACTCAGTTGTCTTTTGTCTTAGCCTTTACTAGATCATTAAAATTGGTCTAGAAGACATTTTGTAGAGGAGGAAGAACAACAACGCTAAAAAAAAAAAAAAAAAAGCCCAGATCAAATATGGTGAAGATTTTCAATGCCCAAAAATTGAGGGGGAAAAGCTGACATACTCCACTATCTTCCAAGAAAGAACATGATTTACCATTTTGAAATGGCTTTTAGATTTTGAAATTGTCACTTTTCTAGAAATTCAATAAAAAACATTGAATAGTCCAAAAGATTAAAATAAAATCACGTTTTCATGTGTTGACTCTTTGGATGTGTCATTTCATAACTTCTTTGCTATTTGCCAAGAACATGTAACATGCATTGTGACTTATTTCTTCTTCAGATTTTCAGATCCAAAAGAATTTTAAGCAATCTCTGTTCCCACAAAATCCAGTCAGCCCAAATCAGTCTCAACATTTTTCTGGGAATTGCATCTAGGCAGATCTTTTTCAGTGAATATTACATTTACTGTAAACAGTACATTAGGCATAGAAACTGAAAATTTCCATAAAATTAGGTCAAATTTAGTGTTGAATTTGGATAAAAAGAGGTTAGAAAGAAAGTTGAAATTCTTTCAATGATTTCAAAAGTAAATGATTGATGTCTCATTTTGAAATCTTTTTCAGTCAAAAATGCTGAACCTGGAAGTATTTTTTCAAGTAAGCTAGCAAAGGCAAGCTTTAAAAACTGAGGTGGAACTACTCCCCCCCCCCCCCCCCCCCCCCCCCCCCCCCCCAGTTTTCAGTTCAGCCATTGAACTGGAAAACCAGATTTCGTTTTGGTGGTCCAACTCTGCTTCCCTCACCCCTGGAAGTGGCAGGCAACATTAGCAGCCAGTTCTCAGAGTCTGAAATGGCAAGTCTAATGATTTTAGGTGTATAATAATTACTCTTTCTGACATTCATTCCTCTGAACCCTATAGCAAAGCTGTACCTATGTGGTGCTCAGCCTCTGCCTTTTTCACTAGGCTGGCAGGACATTGTAGTCTGAGGACACCTCAGCTGATGTAGGTGAGGTCTCATTTTCCCTGCTCCCCAGCGCACAGGTAGGCATTGTCGTGCCCAGATCATGGAGCACAGAGGAACAGGTGGGCCTGGGGTTCTTTCCCTTACCTTGACACCTGTCTTCTGCTGTGGCCTGGGACCCTTTAATTTTCCCCAACCGATGCCTTTAGTTAATAAGCTGTTTCCTCCAGCTCCTATATTTAAAACAAAGCTGAACCTGTTTCTTTACATGCTGCGGTTGCAGCTATTACAGGGACATCTCCAGAATGATCTCAGTGATGTAGTATAAGTACTTGCTTCAGGGGGCAGGTGGAGTTAAATTAGATCTTTTGTGTTGTTCACATTAAAGATTTTCTCCATTTTGATCGGTTTAAAATTCTCAGCAGCTGATGAAAAAGCTGCAAGCAATTAAAAACTGATTCTGCTAAAACCTCTTGTATTCCTGTTAATTTCACATTGAGGTCAAAAGAACTTTGTGGTGAAGTTCAGTTTTTATGCTGTTTGCCACTTTACAGTGGGCTTTGCTAGTGGTGATACTGTGTGCTAATGACACTGACAGTCACTCCTTATGGTCCCAAGGGATTTGTTTATTCTAAAGCATACTAGAGATTACAAATATATCTTTTTGGTTTTTCCCTAATAGTTAGCCTAAGACTTTTGACCTGAGAAAAATCCATTTACAAGTAAGTCAGACTAGCTTTATCCATTGCATCAGAGGAGATCCCAGAGGTGATCATTTGTGAAAGACTGTAAAGAGTAGTAAAGCTGGCACTGATGGGAGGAAACTTTGCAGAAGAAGAGGCAGATTTCATTCATAAATGTGTTAATGGGAGCATCAGGTTATGGACATGAAAGGTGCAACTCCTGTTGAGTATTGTGTCCAGTGTTGGACAAAGCAGGTCAATGGAGAGAGAGGCCACCGGAATGATAAAGACATCATATTTGCTAAACTGTGTGGAAAGTATGATGTATCTGGATCAGTTTATGCTAAAAAAAGTGAAGCACAAAAAGGAACAAAACACAGTTCTTTCAGTCTATGTCTGCTACAGGAAGGGCAAGGAGTTTAATGGGTTTTCTTCAAGTGGGTGAGTGATAGTCTCTGCATAAACCCAAAAGGCCAAAGCTTAACCAGAACACTAATTGCAATTGATTTGCCTGCTTTTTCGGCTTCTGTATATTGTGTTAATCATATGACTTCATGGTTTTACTGTTTAATCTTCCCTATTTTTGTAACGAGCAGTTTTATTAATAATGTAATTAATTATTTTTACTGTTATTCATAATGTGAATATTTATCCTTATCCAAGATGTATTGGAAAGTTTGATGAGACTTACCCAGGTAGCTGACAACTCTGCCATTGTTCTCATTTTAGGCTGGAACTCTGCTCGATACCCCACTGTGCAGACCAGGAGTATTGAAGTATTGAAGAGGTACAGAGAAACTGTGACATTCAGCAAGGTATTTGGTTATGTGAGGAGCCCCCATATTGGCGAGGTGCTCTCAGTATCAGCCGCTGAGCAGGGATAATTTTTAATTGCAGTTTTGGAATTTGGCACCTGAAGTTTGCCTGAGTTTCATATCAGGGTCTGAGTTCTGTCGTAAGCCTGGTCGTAAAGGTTGGGCAATAAGAAACATAGTAAGGAAAAGGCTGTAACAGAATCAGAGATGGAACTTTTGGGGACATATATGGGGCAAGGTTACAAGCATTTATCCCAAGGATAAGATTTTATGTACCTTTTTGTTTTATTAGAGGATCAGTTGCATTTAATGTTTCACAGAGTAACATTCAACATGATCATTTTATACATTATGCCAAATCTAAGTAAAATGCAAAAAAGGAGAATATTTTATTCACAAAATGAATTTGATAAAATTGAATTACAACTGATACCCTGGCTGATCTTTTTTTTGAGATGATTAATTCCATGACTGAATATAGGCTGTGCTATATTCACATAATACTGAATGTTAAAGAACTCTATTTAAAAGGCTAGTATTTTTACAAAAAACACTGAAAAAATGCCACATGGCATAAACTCCCTGGAACAAAATGACTCCATTCATGCCAATGAAAATCTTGTCATTCACTTCAGTGAAGCCAGGTTTTATCTGGCATTTCACCTCACATTATCTTATAATATGAAAATAAGTTTCTGCTACCTATATAACTAGAGAATTAGAGTACAAGATAATCTCCCCTGTAAAATGGCAGGCTTTTGTTCAAAATGTCTACATTCATTGGTTTTTATCTGCCTTATCATCTCTTTTCCTCTCTGATGAATGCAAACTGTTTGGGTAATTTGCTTTGACCAGATCTGTGTCTGTGAGATCTTAAGTGGAAAAACTATTTGCATACTTAAGAATCCTGAGAACAGAGAGTGGCATTATAGTTTGGGATTTGGTTGGGGGTTTTTATCCCCTGTGCTGGGCCAAGAGAGACACTTTACATTTATATGTAGCAATTACCATTCCTAATTTTTGTAATTAAACTGTCTTGTGAAAAATTTAACATATGAAACGGAGGCTGCCAGGCTAAGCTCCCTTGCTGTTTGTTTTATTCATTTTTAACATACCAGTCCATAAAAGTTTGGATATTCTCTCTGCTCTTCTTCTCTGACTTTTGTCCAAAGTTGTTTTGGAAAGTATCTTCTCTCAAAAAATGTGTTCTCCATAGGAATGGTAGTTCCCTATAACGGATACGCAGAAATACCAAGAGGTTGTTTCCATTACTTTTTCTAAATTAGTAATTGAAATTAAGTGTCACACACAGACAAAAATTTGTAATAGAATGGGAATTGCAGCTGATACCGTGTCGTTTTGTGTTTGAAATTGTCAGTGCCACTAAAGAAGCCTGTGAACGAAGTTACTGACAAAAAATAAATCTACACAAAAATGCACGCTGTAACAGAAGTTGCTAAACTGGCCAGAAGTGTGTGTTTGACAAAATGCACAAATCCTCTTGCAGGCTGGACCTTCATTCTGATTGTAAGAGTGATATACTGAGTAAATCCCACCACTGTAGCTGCACCAGTTAAGAGATGGCCATGGAAAATGACTACCCTCCTTTTGTCTATGAAAATTTTTATTAAAAAAAAAAAAAATCCAAACAAGAACATACTATCGTACCATTAGCAATTATTTTTTTCATTTGTATTTAATCATCCAAGTGCAATTCAGAGGCTGAAAGAGCAGCAATGTTAATTGGAAGTATTTTGTCTGCAAAATCTGCAAGGCAGAGAGTAATAAACTCAAACTGGAAGTGGCAGGATGTTTTTACTGAAAATAGTCATGCACATTTCATTATCCATTTTGACCCTGCTGGTTGGAAAAATGTAAAACCTATGATTAAAAAATTTTTTTAAAATTTCGTGGCTGTTGCTAATAAGAACTGAAACCAATACATTAGCTTCCACTATCAGGGTCATATTTTTTAACAGGGCTACAGTGTTCTTTGAAAAGTATGAGAATAAAACTCACATTTCTTTCTGTCTCCTATGGTTGAGTTTCAGATTATTTACAAACAAAGATATTTTAAATAACGTTTTGAAATTGTGTTGCTAGCCTTACTGAGGAGGGAGATGGGAGATACTGTAGTTCTACAAATTCCACTTCAGGAAGTTTTGATGCAATTGCCAAATTATTACATTTTAGACTATAATTACATTTTGTTAGAAACTCACAGCAAATTTCTATGATGTATAATATTTTATGATTATTTCCTGTTATCAGTTACGCAGCCTATATAATTCCTTGTATGGATTTATGTTGTTGATAATTTTACAGATAATAATTTGAAAGCCTCTTGATTTTGTGAATTTCAGTAGGAGTGCTGCATTCTGTGTGGATTTTCAGGAGTATTAATTTTTTCATGTTGCTCAGACCCGTGGGAAAGAATTCACTTGCTGATCCTGTAAAATAAGGCTGGCTGTAACGATAGAGGCGATGTCCAGATGCTTTACAATTTATATCTGTTTTTTAGACTATTGAAAAAGTGCAGTCTGTGGGCAGAGAAATCTCATTACTTAAAATTTGCACTTCAAGAGAATTTAAAGTTGTACAAATAGATTTTAAGTTTGATAAGAAAATTGATTGGAGATTGTACATTGTGAATACATTAGGTTTCTAAAGACAAAACATGCATGAAGTGCAATTACTGCTAGTGTTGCTATATTAGTATGAATGTTAATAGCATGTTTGTTTTTGAAATGGGTTATGCATTCTGGTAAATGTCTGCTTGAATCTAGTCATCTGTGTATCACTTGTCTAAGTACTCTCATTTAAGATGCCATATCCCTTCTTGTAGCAATAAAGGGGTAAAGCAACATTAATATTAAATAATTAGAAAAACAAAAGGGGAATGATTAAACATATTTACATAATTGAAATAACACTGAGTCGCAGTGGGAAATCGGGACAATGTTGTCTCCTTTCAAAGTAATTCATAATTCAGATTTTTAATTATGGCATATTCATTCATTTAAAGATGATTCTGGATGAGAGGGCCACTAATGAAATACAATCATTAGCATCTAAACAAAGTAATTTAGAAAGTCTCCTTTCGGGGAAAAGATTTCTAGAACATCATCAATCACACAAGATATGCAAAAACAAGCAATTAAACCACACACAAGAACTACAACAACCTTATATATTAGTAATGTACACATGAAAACATAACTGATTACAATGATTAGAGTAGGGTAGTGTGGTTAATTTGTATGTTATGTAGCAATTTCATGGAAGAATGTACCAGGACAGACGCATCACACAACAAATGAATGCCATGGCATTGATATATGTTTTAAATATATTAATGTCGTTACAGTTAGTGCCAAGTTATCAATAAAAAAAATCCATGGACAAGAATCTGGAACCATGTTCTTCAAAGAAGCATAACTCCCCTCGTATGAAACCTGGGCTATGGTTTTGTTTAGAGTTTATTTGTTTGGGCTTTTTTGCTTGTTTTTTCCTTTTCCTTTTTTATTTTCTTTTTTTATTGTATTTGATTTTGTTAAATTGGCAAAATATAGGCTCAGAAAGATATTTCATTAGAGAAGCAGGTGCTGCATTAGTTTCTCATTAACTACTCAAATCCTGCTTTGGGCTTATAGCAACAAAGTGCTCATAGACCTAAATGGGTCAGTGATTTACAGGGTCTTTCCATATACACAATTACAATTCATTAAACATGCAGCAGCATTAAATGGATGGAGTAATTCTGCGCGACTTTTAATGTCTGTGTGCAGTGTCCTGTTAAAGGGGCACAAAAAGGCTGGCTTTAAACACCTTCTTCTTTGGGCTAAATTATAATCTTGTTGGAAACCCGTACCGTTTCCTTCTCTCATGTAAAGAAAAGGCAGAAAGAGCGGAGTTTGCGTGCGGGGAGCATCCCGCTGCAGAGAGGCAGGAGCGGCTGCCTTTGATAACCACCAGGCTTAGAAGCCAAAATATGTTCTATTGGGTACTCAAAGGATAAAAATACTGGTTAATTTTCAACAGTGCTCCTTCATTTGACTTTACAATTTATAGCAGTGAACATTAATGCAAGAATAGCTTGGTCGAGGAGGAGTTTAAAATTAGAGCACCTCTTCTCATTAGCCCCAGCAGCCTGACCCAGGGTGAACTGAGAAGTAATTTGCCGCCAGATCCTCATTTTGCTTCTGTTATCACTCCTTGTAAATGAAGCGCAGCAATTTATTGTAGCACCTCAAGGAGTCAAGAACATAATGTGTAAAACACATACAAAAAAAATCTTTCTTCACATTCATTAACACCCAGCACATAGAGGCTGTTCACTTTTCACTCTAATGAAGGAGGGGGATCTTAAATCTAAAGCTTTCCAGCCTGTGAAGAAGGCCTCTTCAGGTCATTAGACAGAAGCTGAGTTGGACTGAAGAAAGGTCATTGACAAAAAAGGGAGAATGGCAATATGATGAAAAATAGAAAATGGATAAAAGAAGAGACTTTAGAAAGCGCAGAGAATGGAAAGTACATTTTTGGCATCGGTGATCAACCCTTCTTGTCTCTATGTTCATTTTCTGTTGTCAGTGAAGAAAAGAATATCTGGCTTTTTATTTAGCTGGGAATTGCTCTCGTGTTTGGTCAATTCTCATTTCATCACCCTTGATCTGACCTTGCAGGAAGCATTAATGGGCTTATTTTTAAGGGAGCTTTGTCTGCTGCCTATAAATTCAGCCCTTCATTTCTCTCTTTTTTATTAAAAATATGCAGTCTACTAGATTTTAATGTATTCTGATTATGTAACCAACAATTTCCCCTTAGGGAGATCTTTTGTCTCACTAGTCCTGATTAACACTTTGGGTTTAGAGCTGTATATTAACACCACATTCAGGAATATTAGGAAGCTCCTGTATGCAAATTAATTTTTATTGGTAATAGAAATAGGAGAACTTAAAGAGGAGTTAGGAGAGCTCCCTGAACACGTGCTGAATGCCAAACGTAACATATACTCAGGGGTGGAGGGTACCTGCAGCGAGAGGCACAGAAACTCATCAAAAATCCTTTTTGTTTTATTTACTCAGTCTTCAATGGCAGAAGGGTTGAATCCTGCAGTTCCACAGCATTAAGTGATATTTTTTCCCCACAGATGCGTATAACTTGCACTCATATAACCAGTTATTGACATGTACATATTGCAAGAATAAAGGTAAAACCAAGTCATCATCTTTTTTTTTTTCTTTCGTGTTAACATTTTTGTTGTTATGGACAAGAAAATAATCTTTTTTCATAATATATTTTCTTATGTTTGCCCACATCCTGTTGCTGGATCTTCCCTTTGTACAAGCTAATCTTATAAATTAGAGTGTATATATTTTACAATAAATGCTTTCCCATTTAGTTAACAGCATGAGACCATTATCTCGTAACAAAACTCTGTTCCAGTGAAGTCTCTTCATTAAATAAGTAATCATCCTTTACATACAATGGAAACTGGAATTAGTAATATGTAAATATACCATGCTGAAAAGTCATCATTTGACAACAACATGACCTACATCAAATTATATCTTATTCTCCTAATCCTTCTGGAAACTGCTATGCAGTTATACCCCTGCGATAGTCTTAGACCAAAAAAAACCCACTATAGAAACGAGCTGTCAATGTATTCAGCATTTCAAAGGGAAGGTAGAGGTTATTTTGGAACTCCACAAGGGTTTGGTTTTCTTCTCCCTAAGAAACACCCTTGTGAATTATGCATGTAAATAATGCTGTGAACTGCTTTATTTGCTGCTGAGCTGGAACAGCAGGTTGCCCAAAACTAATTCTTCACTGAACCCCCAGTTCTGTCAGCTTTATTGTTCAGCTGCCGTCTCAGTATTAGGTTGCAAAATGCTTTTTAACCCAGATAGTTTGTCAGATAGAGGCTAGGGAATGGTCAGATGAATGATCAGACAGGCAGAGCTTCTGGATTGCCAGCACTGAAAGCCATGTTTAGGTGAGGAAGGAACCAAGCCCCCCACATCTATTCATTAGCAGTTAGAACAATTTATCTGCCTGTTTAAGCCATTGGTTTCACCTTACTGCTAGTTATCGAGAAGAGTAGACCTAAAGGGAATAGACATGGGGGGGTCTTCCCAAAGCCTTGCATGTTGAGCAGGTTTAAATAGTGTGGCATAGCTTATGCAGCTACTTCTCCTGTGCATCCCCCAGGTTGAACATTTCAGCACAGGTGTTCATTGCCAGAGACATCCTGACACCAGTTTGGCCAAGGCTTTCAACAACGTTATGTCCACGCACAAGTATTTTGTGGTGTCAAATAAAGCACTCCTGGGGTACCATCTTTTTTCTTCTTTGACAATATTTCCCATGGAATGTATGTGTTTTGTGCCTTTTCCAGGCAGTGCTGGAATTATAACTGCTGCTGGAATTATGGTTTTCCTTGGAATACCTGCTGCTTGTCTGGGACTCAGCTGAGCATGTAACCCTTTTGCTGAACCCCAAGGAGTATGTCCTGGAGCACCAGAAGACAGAGGTCAGCTGGGTGGAGGGAAGAGAGGGGACATTATCTCTATTGTATCTAAATGTCCAGAATGTCTAGCTCTAATTGGGAAGCCATCGTTGTTCCAAATGCTGTTTATAAGGATCTGTATGTATGTATCACGTTCTACAA
>BJBW01001614.1:1106666-1135334 GCA_004320125.1 Scolopax mira | reverse complement strand
ATACATAGTGAAATACCCACACATCCAGTCCGTCCTGTTGGCTATCTAACATATAGTCTGAAAAAACCCAAAAAACAGGGCTTCTCTCTATGTATGTCTGGAGGTCCTGTTTGTTCCATGGGTAACTGGGGGCTGGAGGAAAGAGGTCATATTGCACCTTCATGCTGGGAGCCTGAAGGCATCACAAATGGATCTTTTGCTCTGAAAGAAAGACCTTGTGCCTGATATTGTAAATACCATGTCAAATTATTAAAAACGTATCTTTTATTTTTCTCTATTAAAAAGTACAAAAGTGAATTGATGTTATGTAGAGAGCAGTGAACAGCTACTGTCTGTGTTTATCAATGGTTTTTACCATTGCTCACATTGTAGAACAATGTGATCTGGGAGACCTTTAAATGGATACAATATTTATTAATTCTCAAAATGTTTGAGAAAGAGGGACTGACTAGTTTCAAGGTCCTGAAACCTTTCTTCAATAGGTAGCAAAATAAATGATTTTTGCATTTTTTTTAAAATACTCAAGAAAATGTCTCAAAAATTCTCATGGGAAATTCCTTGGTAACGTTGCGGTCTTTCCTTTTCTGCCCTTGTATTTGAAATTGATGAAAAAGGAAAAATGAAAAAGTAAAGGGAAAAACAAGACAAAATTTATCAACCATGACCTCTATTTTTTCATAATCCAGTTATATAAATAAACAGCATTTCCAAAGGCCAAATTAACATAGAATCGTTTAGGTTTTGATATCAAGTCCAACCATTAACCTAGCACTGCTAAATGCGCCACTAAACCATGTCCCTAAGTCATCACATCTACCCATCTTTTAAATACCTCCAGGGATGGTGATTCAACCCCTTCCCCGGGCAGCCTGTTTCAATGCTTGACAACCCTTTTAGTGAAGAAATTGTTCCTAATATACATCCTAAACCTCCCCTGGTTTAGTAACTTGAGGCTATTTCCTCTTGTCCTATTGCTTTTTGCTTGGAAGAAGAGACCAACCCCTACCTCTCTCTGTTTTTCTACATTTTTAACTCATCTCGAGGTTTAAAACAGTGAAGGCTGTCTTCTTTTTTTTTTTATCGGAGAGCAGGATACAAAGAGCTTTTATGCTGATTGTCACCCCATGTGGTGGGGAAGGAGAAGGAAACTGGGAGAGGTGAGACACCAACCAAGGCGCGGAATGGGGAAACAGTCCAGCTCCTGCCCCCTGTAATTCACAGACTATTTTAGACACTAAGATTGTGACAGCTTGCTCTTGTGGTAAAGATGTTAACAAGAAGAGAAAATGACATTAATTTAATCTATTCTTACAGGTCATACTGAAATGAGACTGTGATGATACAAAATTATAATAATAAATATGGTAGTAATTTCACAATTCTTTATAGATACTGTTCCCAATCCTTTCACATGCAAATGTCCTATCCTGTCCTTCATGACAGTGATTTCTGGTGCCATCCAGACTCTAATTCAGCATCTTCTAATAGTTGGTTCCATAATTACTTTATATGGCAAGAGCAATTTAAAATACTATCCCAAATTAAGATCTCAAGATGGCTTTACTTTTATTGCTCTTTCTCTTGGGCCTCTAGGAACACTTCTGATTTAGACATTTTCCACATTTCCAGAAGCAAATTAGATCATCAGCATTCTGAGCTCATAGCACATTAATAACTAGAGACAAACAGTGTACAAACCACAAAGTATTGTAATAAAAGTATTTAAAGATATTTTTGTATGAATGAAAGTGGTGATTTTGATTTGTTGGTATTTTTAGTAGCCAGAAAAACCTGACACATTAATTCCCAAATCATGAAAAGTTTGTGGGCACATGATTATCTAATTCTGAAAAGGGATGTGGTTATTTAAAATTCAGCATTTTTATAAGTTTCTTATTCAGTCAGAGCGATACTGTCTCTTCTAAGGAGTAATTTAAACATCAGTATTAAAATCATTGAAAAAAAAAATTCTAATCTATTATTTCTGTTCTAATTTAATTTTTAAAATGAGAATTGTGTCATCACAGTATCTCTCTTTTTTCTGAATTAGTCTATCTCAGGATGACTCTTACTAATTGGGGGTTGTGAGCTACACCAAGAGTGGCAGCATCTTTACTGAACAAAAGATGATGAGCTGCATCTTCCGGGCAGAAGAAGTGTTACTCTGACCGGTGCTCAGCCCTCATAGTGTAACTTCAGCAGCAGCTTCTCCAGTGTGTTTTGTTGAGTTTACACCTTCTGTTTAATCTACTAGATACAGAGGGTGGAGCTCAGCCTCTGCATTCTGCTTAATAGCCTCAATTACAGGTGGAAAAGCACACGGTATGTAAATCAGTACACACTAGATGCGATATAATTGCAAGGTCAGTCTGGACAATGTTTTGCTGAAGTGCTGCTTTAAGTGAATAATTTCAATGATGAAAGTGTATTTTTTCATATTTGAGAGCTAATGTACTGAACTGGTCTTTCAGAAACATTGCTGCAATTGCACTGTAATGTTAGACAGCAGAGAAATACTAACAGCTACATTTCCACAACTTCAGCACGTATTTTAGTAGGTAATGTGACATGTAGCTAGCCATAATTTTATCAGGATTTGAAATGCAGTGCTCTTAAATTACAATGGGGAGTCATAGGAGACAACACAGGAGAGATTTGAAAGTTGTAGGCAAAGAAGGGAAGGGAATAGTGTCTTCAGTGGGACACTGAAAGCATTCTGGGAGACAAGCGTAGTGCAGTCGGTGGGCCCTGGTGTATATTCCTCTTTCAAGACCAAAGTTTCAGGATGCCTATATACAAGATATTTATGCTTTCCTGTAAGCAATGTTAAACTGATTTCAACCATTAATATAAATTATATGTCATGCTTTCAGTTTTGTTTTCAGCTAATGCTGGGATTTACTTCAGTTAACAACTTCCACTGACTTTTATCAAGTAAGATCTTACCTGACATATTCAGTCAGAAATTGTCTCGATATTGAATGTAAAATGATTTTAAACATGTTTTACAGGAGAGTTGAAGAAAGGTCCCTAGCTACCCTTTGAAGCACCAATTATTCCCATAAACTGATTAAGCATCAATTTGTTCTTTCATGTGAGTGTAAAATAGGTGATTCAGTGAACAGTTGCTTACAGATTTGTTTGCAAAAGTACTAACTTGATTTTAGCGAGGTTGTAGGGAGAATACATATAATAACAAAGAAAACTAGCAGTCAAGAGTCACAATACAAAAAGAAAATCTGGCAACATTGTAACAAAAGCATAAAAAAAAGAACACAAACTGTATCTAAGTAAATCTGTGATCATGTGGCATATTTAAGAGCAACAAAATTCATTATCTGCATCTATCTGTCTTTGTTGCAATTTGTGGTGAGATAACTATTTAAATTAAATTACTCTATTTTCATAATTCTGATTTATTAAGGTATGTTTAATTAAGTTGATTATTACCAAGTAACTTCTGAACATCGCAGTTACTCTTTTGCTTAAGTTAATTTTGTGTTCCTCTTCCACATAGATTATTTCTGATTTGTTATAAAATTCAAGAAAGTAAGCATCTGGGTGACAAGGATGTTTATTGGCACAGGCCTAATTTGCTACACATAAGTGCCATTATTCATTATTACTCACATTACAATGCAAGTCTTGAGTTAGCCTTTCAAGTAACACAGTTTGTAACTACATGGAGAAGGTTAGGAAGAAATACAACTCTTTTCTCTATTGAAGCCAATGGTAGCAAAAATCATTCCTGATGGGAAGCAACAAATATAACCTGGGATGGTTACACTTTTTCTTTCCCTCCTGCCCATTTGCTCTTCACAGTAATGCAGTGACTTATCCTGATGCCACCTGGCTGGGAGAGCAGAAGACCAAGCCCTGTAGGATGCTTTATCAGACCCTGTGGTAGAGCTGCTGTAGGACCTGTGTTACGTACGCTGTGATGAGTGTCATGAAAGTAAGTGAATTAAGTATCATAAAACTAAATTAATTGGTTTCAGTTATAAAAAGTCTGTGGAAAGTTTTTACAGGGAATGTTGCTGGGGGGGGGTATTTTTTTTTAAACTTATTTTACTAAAGTAAAGCTCCTTGTTTTCCAAGATAAAGAAGAAACTCTTGAATCAAAAGAGAGAAATGTACATAATAAATTGCCGTGGTTGTCAGATTAACTTGCTTTCTGCTTCAGCTGTTTGATCAGGATATTATGTGCTGTGATTACAAACAACAGCAGTGACCCTGTCAAAAGATAAAGCTAATTGAGCAGGGTGTTTTTTACCCTATGGCCCAAGCAGTGCAAACAGCGACCCCCTTGAAAACATCCTGCTTGCATCAGTATTCCCCCCCAGTACAGCAGCAAGACCCACACACTTCCCAGCTCCAGGCCAGTGATGATCTCTCTTAAATCCATGCACTGGTTTTTGTGCTATTGATATTTAAATGACAATCATTTATGCAAAATAAAATTGATTTTCATGATCTTCTGTAAGTAGGGGGAGTCACTGAAAGAGACAGAGTGACAGCTGGAGACACTGGAAGCCCTGTGGTGGCCATCCAGCAGACACATTATAGCTGCACAGGCACGAAGGATGCGCCCGCAACCGGTGTTAAAAGGGGAATATATCTTGGTGCTTTTTTTATTAATGCATTGGATGAACAAATTTCAAAAGATTTCTATTCCCTTATTGATTCTCCAGACAGGAGAAAAAATTCACTTCAATACCCAGTATTAGAACAAGACAAAACACATTCACCACATAAATGAAATAATTGTAATCAGAGGAGTGGAGTTATCACACTAAGAGGATTTCAGTGAATAGATGAATTCTGTGTACAACATAATCAAATGTTTAGTGTAGTCCTACTTTTATTCATTTCCTGGATTTTCTGATTAATTTAAATCATGGTTAATTGAGTAATGAAACATTTGGGAAAGTTCAGCTAGAAGAACAATTTGCTAGAGACATTTCCACTTGTTAATATACAGTTCACTAGATCCAATGCACTTGTAAAAAGTCTGAAAGACTATTAGAAGAAAGCTGATATTTTTGACCGAGAGATGCTTAAATTGTGAAGTTACTCTAAAGGGCTCGGTAACACCTAGTATTAAAGCCCCAAAGCACCAAAATGATTGGGTTTATATGTTGTACAAGAAATAGAAACCTGGGGAATTTCCCAAGAGGGAATATCCAGGGGCTAGGAAAAACACCTTATATAAACCACCTTTATTTCTGATAATTTGCTGATAGCACTGAGGGACGGCTCAGGATCAACTGAGGAAAAGCCAGTAGCAAAGAAAAGTTTATTATATTGTCCTTGCCTGTCAGCTTTTCTCTTCTCCAAGTTCAGTGTTTGGGGCCAGGGAATCTATTCACGTTCAATTAGGCTCCATCCAGACTCAGGGAGAAGAATCAATGCTTGCAGGCGGGGAAAGTGGCTGGTGTTTTTGGGGAGGGCAGTAACAAATATTGCAAAATGAGACAAAGAACAGCTGTTTGCACAGGGTGGGCAGGCACACATGCCCAGAAAGCTGCCGGTGTCTGCACAACAATTGTAAATGGACCCTGCAGTTCAGTAGGTTGATTAAGTTAACTCTTCACTGGAAATATTGTTCTTTGTCATTAATCGTGATCTTACTTCTTCTCCAGACTCTTTTTTTGTGAGAAATTAATCAAGCTTAAAGAATAGCCTTTCCAACTATGCCACTGCTTTTTCTTTATCTTAGTATATATTCATGGACTGACCTTAACAATGCCAGCTGTAAAGCAGATAGTTTGAGACAATACATGTAACCTGACATTCTGATACCGTTGAAAAAATTATAATTCTTTGAAATGGAAGCTGATGAGGCAAAAATGGACAATCTAAATACCATCGCTCCAAATGGTAGAGGTGGACAAACGACGCTAGAGTACATTATTCCACTCCACTGGATGAAGTGACTTTCAAGGACTGATTAGCTCCATGTCTGAGAGGGTTAGCCCCCTGCCTGTTATAACAAGTGCCTATGAAAGGGAGAGCTGATCTGACAACTAGCTATGCCAACCATGAAGTTATTTCAATACTTTCTCTGCTAACAAGTTGATTAATCCCATCATCATTTTGAAAACCTATTTTATATTGAATAAATCATTTTCTAATAAAGAGCAGTTAGGAGGTGTAAAACTTTGACTTCTTCTCAATGATGCTATCAGCTCCTCTGCAGATTTTGCTATTTCTGTCTCTCAGCAAGTTCTCTGTGCTGAAGATTATTCTTTTCATACTAACTGTAAAGTTTTATTTTAAAAATGCTACCTTTAATATCGTAGTGACAACATCACATCATGCATCTTCTGCAGTGAAAATGTGTCTAGATTTTACTGTAAACACCAGTGTTGAATTTCTCTGTTATTTATATTCCTTCTCCCCATTTTTCCCGTTGCTACTACTATTAAGCACGATACAAATGATTGCTGTCTCTGGGGCCACATGACAAATACATCACTACACACAAGGGAAAGCTCCAATATAATGTCTTGCATTTGCGACATCACATAATTGTTTGGAGCATTTAAGAGATTGTAGACAGCCTGTGAGGAAGAAAAAGGACTCCAATTAGCTAGGAAAAGTGCTCATTTATGTACTTGGAAATGCAAAGATTTGAAAAATACAGAGCTTAACATTCAGTGGAATTATAATAAGGCAAATTATAAACATCACAATAAGCATTTTGTTTTCATAGAGCAGTTTCTATAATGATATAACATTAAAAATCATGCTGAAACCCAGAAAAAAAAACCAAACAAAAAGATCAACCTTTATTTTTTTATATGATATAAATCCAGGATGTTCACATATGTTTGAATACAAGTTGGTTTTTAGTGTAAGGCTATTTAGTAGTGAGTAGCTGTTAGCTTAATGTTTTAGAAGAGATAAAACCAGGCAAAATTAATAAGTAGCATCTTGGAGAGAAAAAGGTACATTAGTAACAATCAAAAAGGTTGTAATTCCTATATTGTACACAACTGATAAAAGTATATAAATTTAATATGTTCCTGGGAGTTGGGAAGTGGAGATGTTCTTCCTTTAGCTTTCAGATGGAGTCACTTTGCCTGCACTCAAAGAGAGGTCTTTTAGCTCACCATAGTTGTGAACCCTTTAAAAAAACCCTGTGGTTACTCCAGTTAAACAATTCTCCTCACTCACATGTCAAGGAAGGCTGGTTGGTGATGAGAGAAGTGGCCAGTCAAGTTGGGAACACTCAGTGCACCTAGGATATGAGGCTCTGTACAGGCGAAGGCTTCAGGTACTTGGGCAGAGACCTTCTGCTGGTAGAAATGAGAGTTTCATCCCTTAGTGAGTTATTTACTGTTTTTCTAACATTTTCCCCAGGCACAGAAGCAGCTACTGCTCCAATATCGCCTAGTCTGAAATTCTGAATCTGCACTTTTATTGCAATATCCATACAAAACCCCAGGCTGTGTGTCCAATAACCTTGGAACAACGCTGGTGTCCTTTTTGCTCCCTTGTTTTTCATAATTATTTAAAAAAAAAAAAATGCCTCCTATACACACACAGATGTCAGAAGCCACAGTCTGGACTCAGGTCTGTCCTCTGCCCAAAGGCACTCAAACCCTGGTTTCTGATGTGCAGAGCTGTCAGTCCATACAAGGAGTGGGGGACAGCACAAACTTTCTAATTCCTCTAAAGGTTCCTTGGACTGGGAAGGGAAGAATGGAGAGAAAAGACAGCTCTTCAGTCCAGTGCTTGGGATGTCCACCTGCAAAAGATGGGCTTCCCGATTTCATCCCTTGGTTCAGGGCTGTTTCCGAATTTTATCCAGTGACTGTTTGCGTGCTGATGAAAGCAGCACTTGCCCCTGCAGGTTTTTGTGCAGTAATCCTTGCAAATAAGAAAGCTGCACCTCCCTTAGCTCTTCCCAGAGAACCAAGGCCTGTGTCATGCATCAGAGAGAGACTGAAATGCACACATTTCTGACTGACACAGTGTATGGTGTGTTGTGAAAATTGTTTCATCTAGTTAGATTATTTCATTTTGTTTCTTTCCAGATTTTTATGATAAGGTTATCTAATGCACAGTAAAGCATCTTTTTAATTGTTTGTATTAAATCATAACACTGATCACTAAAACAGTAGAATAAATTTACAAACGTTTCTAAAAAATGAAAATTCCTCTTCAAATGTTGTAAATTTTTTTTCTTCTAGAGAGATCTCTGTGTAGGTTATTTTTAAAGTATCTATCTGGTTAGCTAAGTGAGTTATTATTTACCTGAGACTCGAAATCTTTTATGGTATGAATGTGGAGATGTTACATGAAGGGCTATTTTGCGTTTTTAAGAGCTCATATTCTTAGCTGGTCTTTTTCAGGGTAAGAGCACACCTAGTTAAATACATATCCAGAGTTACAAATTTGTTTCATTTGCCCTATCTCTTTCTTCTTAAACTAGAGGAAAGAAGCACTATCACAGTAATAGCAATGACTAGAAAAGAAGAAAATAAAAACTGAAAGTTCTAATCAAAACTGTAATCAGAAAGATGACAAATGGTGAAGATTATTAAATTTTCTTTGCTCCCTTGATGAATTTAATAAAGAACTAATCAAAGATCATTAGAAGCCTTTTGTGCTTGGTGTGCATTGTAACCAGATTGCAATCGGAATTTATGTTTTAGTGGTTATCTAGGGTTGAATTGGACATAGAAAAGGGATATTTTTAGCATTTTTCTTTGAAAATATTTATTTTAAAATGTCAAACCATTGTATTGTTGCTTCTATGCTTTACACAATAAAAGCAGAGCATCTTTCACTGTGGTTAGAAATGTTTAAATTAATATCAGTGTTTACTTTGAATTTTCTAATGATCTTTGATTATTTCTTCCTTTAATTTCACAGGAAAATTAGAAAAGAGACATTTCCCAGGCAATTAGGTAAGTATTCCAATTGCTAGGACTATTGACAACTTGTAGAGTGCCTTAACAATATGGAAATTCACCTTTTGCAAGTCTTCAGGGTTAATTTAGCATTCTTAAATTTTACAGTGTGTTTTTTCATCTCCTTTTCATATCCCGTATTTGGTGCTGGGGTAATAATACTTATTAGATGCAGTAACTGAAGGTGTTATAGTATGAGCCATCTTTCTTTTCCTTCTGACTCTTGATATCTGCAGTCTCAGGTTGGATGATGAAAGAGAGATTTTTACTTTTGGCCAAGTATAATTAAAAGGATAACTAATGCCTGAATATGCTGGAAGAACATGTGTACTTCAAATACCTAATATAGAGATAGTGAGCGTAATGATAAAACCCATAAATCTTCAAGCTCTTTCTAAATTAGCTCTTTGCAGAGTCTAGTCAGCTGATGATTTATAGCCAATTGGTTGGTTATGACAGGGTAGAGGAGGTGATTATTGGTTTCATTCCTACTCACCCTTTGTGTCATGTGGGCAGTTTCTGTCTCCTTGGTTGGAAAGTGCTTGCAGTAGTGTGCTCACAGTACCTGTCCTCAGCATCTGGCCTATTTGTCTGCCACTGAATAGAGTTTTGCTCTTAACTGTTGCTTTAGCCTTTGGGGAGAATTCTTGCATTAATGTGTAAAAATTAGATTAATTAAAAAATTAAGAGTTGTGGATCTGGTGTTACAGAATAGTGTGGGATCTAAAATGGCCTAATATGACACTTTGTCATTTCTGTGGGAACAACATAGATACTTTGTCATGGTTTCAGCTGAGATGGAGTTAGGCACTTAGCAAGAAATACCAAAAGGCTATAAAAAAAGAGGTAAACATGTCCACTCCAATGGAATCTACACCAAATCTAGGCATTACATATCACCACATTAGAAATCCTTACTGTTATTACTAAATGGATGCTACAGCTTGCATTGAGGTTTTTTGGTTGGGTTGTTTTGTTTTTTTTTCTTTAGAGGGGGAGGATTGGAATGCAAGAATATCTGTATGTGAAAGAATAATTTTAAAACATATTGATTTACTGGCCCCCCCTTACCAAAAAAAAAAAAATAAAAATACAACTATCCTGGAGGGAATGGGAGACTCCCCTTGATAGTGGTGGTATGCACAAGATTCTTAAGGTATTTATTATTACATGATTATATTAATTTTGGAGTTACCCACTTTGTCTCTCATGTAGTGAGATCCACAGATACACATGCAGAAACAGATCATCTATTCAAAAAAATAACATTATCACCCAATATCTAATATAGATGCACCTAATGCGCCTATATCCTATTGTTTGAATGTGCAGTGTCCAAAAGAATGAATAGAAAAATTGTTAAAGAAAAATAGGATATTAACCTCCAAAATAAGTGCATGATAGTTTCAGGAATAACTCTTTCTAGGACTAGTAAGATGTGGGGTCAGGATCAGAAGGCAAAGTTAGGTTTGGCTTGATTCCAAACAATGAGAAATTGAAAGTCAGATAAAGCTTGGCCTCTGTGAATTAGCAAGGGGTGTAAATTACTACCTGTGTAATGGACAGGTTAATAATTTCAAAGCTAATGTAACTCAACCACATCATCAAATCTACAGACAGTGGAAAATGTCAGACTATAGTGAAATCCTAACAGAAGCACATTCTGGTGTTCAATCTGCATAAGCTGTAATTGTCTGCTAAGCAACACATCACTTCAGCAAAAAAAAGCAGATTTTCAAGTATTACAGGCTTATCTTCTTTGGATGTGATGGACCCTTCAGGGACTGGGGTAACCCCTGGCCCTTCCACCAGGGGTTCAGAGATGCTTGTGCCTGTGCCTGTGTCTTCTCCTCTGCCTCCTGTGCCTAAGCCACAGGCTTAGTCTTTGTGGGCACAGATCAGGGAGCTACCCATGCCATGAGTAGCACGGCTTGGAGTTCTCCTTGTAAGGACCTGGGCAGTTTGCTGTAGATGGGGCCATCAGCAAGCAAGGGTAGCTGCAGGGTGGTTAGCTGGGGGCACAGGAGGGCTGCAGGGAATGGGTGGCAAAGTGCAGACACAGTGTTCACATCCCTTCATCAAACAGGAGAGAAGAGGGAAAGACCCCAGACCAAGTACTTCACTTGCCTTCACCATCTACAGATGTTCTAAATATTTTTTGTTGTCTGTCATGTTGGACATGTATGTGATTAAAAACTGCTCTATAATTCTAAGTTTGGCCATTCTGTCCTTAAGGCTGTGGAACAAGCTACAGAAGTTGTCCATCTGAAAGCTAAGGACCTACTAATAGAGATCTATATAGCTAAAAAATGTGAAGCCAAGTACCTTGAGGGTGGATAAAGCATTTCAAATTACTTAAGCCTCTATCTGGATATATGGTTTCCTGGGACCAGCCACAGAAAATGAGATATTGATGAACAGGAAGACAGAGGATGGAAGGAGAATTTTTCTGTGGCAATCTGTTTGAAACAGTTGTGGTAATCTTCTTAAACAGTATGAAAAAGGAAATATACAACTTTGAGAATTTTACAAGACTTGCCTGTCAAAGTTTGAAGAATAATTAGTCAGTATCAGGAGCTTCCAAGATGTTAGAACAGGTAAGAAAAATGATCATAAAATTATGAGAATTTTTTGAAAGCATAGTTTATTTAGTTTTTGCAAATTTATTGTGGTTTTGCCATTCTGTGTTAAAACAATAAATTATTTGTTTGCTAAATCATAGTCGGTGATTAATCAAGCTCTGGGTGACAAGAAGAAATTTTATTTCTTTAGATTGGCAAACCCTAATTACAGGAAAATGGGGAACTCTTGTTGTGCTTGGCATTTTCATGTATTTCCATAGGACAGTCACTGGGTTAGGGAGGTAACAGCACTTCATGAGCTGGTTTAAAATCTGGTAAAGCATGAATCTGTGTGTAACAAATGTCAGCCCTGGACCATAAATAACCAGGAAAGGTTATTATGCATATACATTATGCACATCATAAAAGTAAATTTGGAAAGGTCCTTGATGTCAGGGGTCTCAGATTGTGATGGTGGATGAAAATTGTTGTTTTGTGTAGGTAGCAGTAGTTCATGGAAAGGGGTAAAAGAAAGTGATCAAGTATTGAGAATGTGAAAATAGTGCTAGGAAATCTAGGCTTTGGACGCATTCTAGAAATAGTATAAATTGCAGTACTCAAGTACAAGCATTTTTCAAAGTGCCTTCAAAAAATATGTGTTGTGGAAATGATCAGATTTATGTTGACAGTATTCAGCATGGTATGTGACCATTTATGCTTGTTTGCATGTTATTTGCATGACTGTGTTCACCACATGGCACAGTACTACAGAAAAAGTTCTAGAGAAGCAGCTTCTTTTAGGGTTTTCTTCCCCATGGAGAAGGAACCCTCAACTGGAAACATGGTTCCTTCTCGTTTATAGTCTGTGAAACTAGGAGACATGGAGAGAAGGGGTTATAATTGTGTGTGTACCTGCATCATGCCCCTGTGTTCTTTTATAATGTGACAAGTGAAAAGGAGATCTGTGGCGAGGATGGGACAAGTTGTTGTAGTGGGACCTAAGACATAAAACCCTGCCTGCACAGCACAGAGGTATTGTAGAGCTCCTCTGAGTGACACCTAGTTGGAAATCAAGCATGTTCCCAAGAAATCACAGTTAAACTTGCTTTTATACTTCTGAGAGAGCTGCCATTGTCCTCAGAAAAGTGTTCCAGTGACTACTTAGCATCGTTACAAAAGTGCCATGCATCATTTCGAGCTGGAATTTGCCTTGGTCCAAATTCCAGCAGTTGGAGTTGTACCTTTCCTTGGAAGACTGCAGAGGCCTTTATTACATTTTTGATTTCTACACTTGTAGACTGTGGTAAAGTTACCCTGTAGTATCTTCTCCCTGTGGTTAGCTAAATACGTACAACGTGTTTAGTTCTTTTCCTCTAAGACATATTTACCATCCTTTCTTTCACTGCTATGCACCCACCTTCGAATCAGGTGAATGCAAATCTTCTATCTAAGTTCTAGATGTGTCCACCCCTTTTCAGTTCGTCCAGAAAACCCAGTAAGAAATGTTAGACCTGGACCTATTATTCACTTTTATTTCATTGGGGGATTTTCTAAGTGCATCACAGTGTGCAGGCACTGCTGAGGCCAAGGACTGAATATACCCTGAATCTGAGACGTTAATAGATTGGGTTGTTGGTTTTTTTTGTCTAACTGTCATTACTTTAAACCCATTGGGTCTCCTTTCCTCTTCAAGAGGAACAAAGGACATTCCAAGTCTCCCCAAGAAATAGAGAGCTTCCAAAGGAAACAAAGGAGATAAAAAAATCCTCACTTTGCAGCAGCAGCATCAGAGACTCCGTGTGTTTGTGTGTGGGTTGTGCCCTCATGAACTGTGTGCATCCCTCCCGCAGCAGCCACAGCACCGCTCAGGCTCCCAGAGCCAGGTGGAGGCAGCAGAAGGGAGGATAGGAACCGGAGAAGGCAGAGGAGGGGTAAAGCCTCTCCCTGTGGCTGTGGCAGGGAAGAACAAAACCACTGCCTTGGATCTGTGCACTGTGTCAGGTTTGCTTTTGCTGTGCTGGAGCCAGAGGCTGCACGCTGCTCTGATCTCAGGCTGCTGTGTGAAACCTGTCCTCCCAGCGGGGATATGTCCCTTAGCTGTGGAAAGCATCCCACATCCCGGTTGTGATACCCACGCTGTCACATGAGGTCCCCATCCCATTCCCCCTTTTGCCTTAGGGCTTTGTCTTCCCTTGGTGAGAGCTGGAAAACAGTCCTGTAGCAGCAACAGTATGGGGTCATGCCTGGCTCTGTTGTCGTGCTTTCTGCCTGGAAATCCTGGGGTACCTTGCCAGGGTCACCCTCCTAGGTCAAACCTAGGTTTGACTGGCAGCAAAACCCCAGTTCTGGATTGCTGTTAGTTTTACAATTGATGATGTTTATTTAATTTCTCAGCTATTGCTGGCCTGGGATTGTATAGCAGTGGCAATAAATATGACCACAGCTATTTATAGCTATAGCAGTAAAGGGATTTGTACCCACTCGGTATTGATTTCTAATTACTGCAACATTTTGAATTAGAGTGAATGGGGAAAAAAATCTTAAAATTCATTTTCTAGGCCTGTGTCATTACACCTAGGTAAAATAAGCTGGGACTAGGGAGAAAAGGTCCGTGTTCAGTCTGTGTTCCCCCAAAGCACAGGGAAACTGTAGAGGTATGAGCCAAGTGAGAGACATCTGGCGAGGCACTGTAGCTGGGGTCTGGGATGTACCCTGGCTGCTGGATTGCATTCTAGCACTCTTTCATTGCTGGAGTCAGTTGGGTGGCTGGAGCGGGTGCATTCCAGACACTACAACGCTCTCTTCACACTGTTCTGCACACACACACACACACGCACATGCATACACCACACATACATAGGCAGAGAAAGGACTCACCCACCACTCAGACACAAGTAGCCCCTAAACTCAGTTGTGGGTTTGGTAGACTGCTGCCTTGCATCATTTGTAACTGAGCAGAATTAGTGCAAGATGCTACTTTTACTGTTTTTTTTTTTAAATATACATCTGCACGGAGAGGTGCTTTTCTCTCTCAGTTCCTCTCCAGCCTGTGTGCCTCCTGGTACTACACAGCAGTAAATAAGTGCCTGTTGTTCAGATGTTATTCACCTTTCCCTTTTGTTCTAGCTAATTTTGTTGATACAGTGTGAGAAAATAAGTCAAGTAAGAAGGTCAAATGTTCGTTTCCAAGAGCCATGGTGAGTGTTACATTTGTACTTCTCACTTGTTGTCTTTTATTGCATAATAAAAAGTGAAGAAGCCAAGTACTTTGGTATACCAGTAGAAAATACCCGTGCCCACCATTTAACCCTTCAAGCAATATATAGGAATCAAAACACAATCCATAGAGTTTTTCAAATTACTGAAAGCATTGTAGAGCAACACTTCCTATAGTTCTACAGTCCCTGCAAGCTGGTTGTAAAATATATCTTACTGCTTTTATACTTTTAACTGACTTTTCTTTATACAATGATTTACAGAGTCACAGCATGCTCAGCTTGCTCATAAATTAAGCAGTATAACAGAAACCATGAAAAACCACAAGTCTAAGGACTAAATGTTATCACTCCATGTGTCAATAATGACTTTAATGTGATAATAATGACTTCAATTGTGCAGACATTACTAGTGAGCATCTCTCACAGCCAAAGGAGGCATTTTTTCTTACTTGTCTCCTTAAATATCTCAGTTAAATTATGCAGACAAAATTATGTCCTAGCACATTACATAAAATCTGAAGAAATAATTAAGAAGTTAAATGAAACATTCCTGTTGAGAACAGAAAGAAATGTGGCTGCTTTTAATGTAAAATACCTTCTCATTTACAAATCTTGTGGAAAAAAATAGGATGCATTTTTTTAACTTCTCTCTTGTTGGTACATTTTTAGTGTACATTTGGGTACAACTTTAGTACAGTTCATCAGATTAATTAGCTATTTACGATTTAAATCATGGTGAAAGTATCTTAAAACTTCTTTTGTGCTCTTATCGCTTTTTGAGAAGCACATTTATACACAAATTGCTTGACATCTCTGTATCAAGACTTTGATCTCCTGCACTATCAATTGTTGGCTCAGGTACAAGAGACTGTAAAATATACAAAGCTGTCTGCTCTAGACTCCAGTTGAAATAAAAAAGGAGGCTGTTTATACACAGACACTCATTAGCTAAGTCAGTCAATATTTACATGTTGCAAGCATAATGCCTTCTTTATGTTAGATAAATTATTTAATTCAACCTCTATGAAACTTCCTTTCAAGAGACTATGATTTACAAATAAATAACTTTTTAGTTCCTAACTATAATCATAACCTGAATATGATCCTTCTCTGCCTTTTCTTTTTGATCCCAACTACTTGACCAGATTTGTTAAAACAGCAACACATGAGGGAGTGTTTTATGATTGATACATAAAGCCATTTATGATTTTTTTTAAATGTCATTAAACTGGGCAACTAGCGTTTGTGTTGTGCTACATTTTTTTCCCAAATTTGCTGTTAATGTTGTAAACTATAGACTTAATACACCATTATCTGATAATTAAAGTTCAAGCCTGTAGGATCTGTCAGTTGCCAACAAGGCCAGTGTCTTGCTGACAGAAATACATGCAGTGCATTAGAAGACATACATCTACTGGTGATTTGTTTCTTGATTAATGCTTTCCAACAAATTAGGGCTAGAATCAACATCATTACCTTTCTCCATTTGTGCTTCTCCCTCTCTTAGGACTTTTTGTTGATCTCCATTCCTGCTCCCTTCTGGTTCACCAAGTCAGCTGTAGGCAAAGGAAGAGCTCAGAGCTCAGTGTCTTCTTCCTACTTTAGTACTTGAAATGGCACACAAATGTCATGATTGCAGATGATTACAACAATAAACAAGACAGTAACAGTATCTCTTGGAAAGAAGAGGGAACAAGGGGGAAAGGATTTCTGGACTTACATACATACAAGAAAATACAGACACGTGCTCATGCATTTTCAGACACAGGGGCTGTTAAATCCTGAGCTAAAGTTAGATATCAAATATTATAAAAATTATCATGGATTTGTGGGTTTGGGGATTTTCTTCATTAAGATACATTCAGACTGCTTTCAGCATGTGGCTCGGAAGGGTTGTTGGGGGTTTTTCCATTTGTATATACACATAAAGAAAAATATTTTCCTGCTATTACGCATTTCTAGCTGTTTTTTGTGAAGTCCTATCATCCTTGTAACATTTCCATGGTGAATTATGTTAGTGGCATTTTTGTGTAAGTGTTTCAAAATACACTTCAGAGATGTAAGAATGCAAGTGACATTATTTGCAGATGTCACCTCTGGCAGTTTTAGAATTTTTATGTGTTTCTTCAGTGGTTCTAGTAATGACTGTTATCTTCAGTGTTATTATACCCAATAGTTGATTGTATATAGCCATTATTTCCTTGGCAAAAGTCTTTAGCAGTACGACGCTAAAGCTGTCCTAAATGGATAAACAAATAGTATTTTGTATAGAGAATGTAGATATAGGTTAGGTTTCCCAACACAGACAGGCATATTCCACAGAGAAAAGTAGAACGTAAAGCTGTATTTTCCATTTTGTACTCCTTAAAAAAGGGAGAAAAAATAGTTTTATTCTTGCTTCTCCCTGAATCTTCTATTTGCAGATATTCCTAGAAATTCCACCGGTACCAGTGATTTATTGACACTTGAAAGATTTATGGCCCACCTACTTTTCATCTTCTGTTGCATTTCATCCGCTGACTGCTATTGCAGCCCAGGAGAGCTGTAAAAAATTAAACATGTGCAGGTGAACTGTTTAAAGAAGGGATGTGACTAAATGAGCATGGACCAATTGACTCTGTGTGCTCTTCAGCTACCTGAGGGGCTGATGCAAACCTCCCTCGCAAAGCTTTGCTGGTTCCTACAAGCTGAAGGTTTCACTCACGTGGCTGGAAAACACAGTGAGTCTGAATGGCGTGGTTATACCCTGGTGCTCTGGTGGGGTCATGTCTCTGCTCTGGGTCCCTGCTCCTGCCAGCCTGCTGTCACTGCTCACAGAGACCATCTGCAGCAGGCACTGAGTGGCTGTGGTTAAATGAATGCCCTTCACTCCCAACTCGGCTTGGATGGGTAAAATCAGGCTGGGTTTGGGAGGTTTGGGAGACCAAACAGAATAGGATAAGCAAAAAAAGTCTTGTGTATAGTGAGGGGAGGGAGGGAGGGAGGGAAGAAGGGATGGGGGAAAGGAGGACTTTCTAAACTATCTAGAAATCCACAGAGCAGTGCTGCAGTGTTTGGGACTTATCTCCCATCAAAACTATTGCTTGAAAAAAGAAAGATACAAACTTTACGTTGGTGTGAGCAGTTATCTCTGTCTGGAGCACACAGCTTTCCCTAGCTCGGATCACAACACCATCTCGTCCTGCACCTGCACTACATGTAGGTGAGGGTCCTTCTCCAGCCACCTGAAATGCCCCCCTTCCTTTTGTTTTCTTTGTGAATACCTAGTGCCAATATTTAATTTCTGACCATTATCAGTGTTGAGTGAGCCTCGTGGAGGCTGAGTGCAGGAAGCCTGAGCCAGCACAGGGTACTAAACTGGGACATACCTCTCCACCTCTTGAGAGGTCGGAGTAGTGGAGCTGACTCATACCTTGTAGCCATCAGGCTCCAGGGGGCTGGAGATACCGTGGAGCCAATGTACTTGATTTTAAAGTGGGAGAGAACTGCAAGATCCTCTCTTCACACAGCATTTCCTTCTTGAAGTGGTATTACTGTTGGCTCTAAAGAAAGCATGTTCTCATACTAAAGATTACACTAAAACCCACTATGTTTTATTTATAGAGTATCTCCCAGGGAATATTTCCTAGTTTGGAGGAAAAGCTTGTGGATTTTTGATGGCCAAAAGATTTTCTACTCATATTTGACTACAGTGAAATTATTTCCTGTTATTAGCACAAAAGAGATCCTTTGTGCTATTGCTCCTTCTGCCTTAAAGATGGGAAAATACAGATTGAAGGTGTTTTGTGAAGGAATCATCCATTAAGGTCTTTACTATGGTCCTGTGTGGTTCAGACCTGTGCTGTATGCTGGATGAAATATAATAATGTCGTTTCTATTTTATTTTGTGAAAATATGTCATTACATTTCAGGCATGACAACTGATTGGAAGCTGGTAGGATTGGGTTATTTCTCACTGGCCATATGTACCACCTATGGGCTTTGAAAGCACGAGAGCATACTTTTAAGTTGTGTGGACAGTATATCAGAGAATCTCCCCATACTACCAATTAATCTTATAAAATGTTAATGTAATCCCTTCACAAATATGTAAATGCAGTGCCACTATGGGCTTGGCAAATAATAAACAATAGTTATCTTATCCTGGGCTTTTCCTTCATGTAATTCTCAGCAATAATTTAGTCCTTGTCTTCCACTCTGAAGGATTTAAATGGAATGACCTTAATTCTGGTTTTGTTTGCTCTCTATCTACTAAGCAGCTGCAGTGAAGACGAAGACAAACAGTAGATTAACAGTGGTACCTTTTATAAGGCTGATTAGTTCTTAAAATATGCTCAGTGGAAACAAAAAAGCATGAAATGAGGTCTGAGAGAGAGGCTTTTACTCTTTTCATTGAAACTGCTACATTTCTTCTATTAACCCACAGATATTGACTTTTCAATGAAATGTTCTCTTGGAGGGCAGTTGTTTTTGCCAGCACAGCCTGTAATATTTCAGAAGTGCAAGGTACGTACTTATGAAATAATTCTTATCTCATTTATTTTTTAGTTAAGATGAGAACTTTGTGGTGGCTGAATTAAAAATATTTACTGATATTATATATCCATATTTTGGTGATTATATATAATCAGATGTTTAAGCCAAGACTAGAATTTACATGGGTGATAGCTGTAATGGGTGCAGCTGGTATTGATGCAATTTATAAGTGCACTTTGCAGAAATATATTTTTAATATGTCCAAAGTCTGTGGGAGAGAAGTGAATCGAGACAATAGGTTGACAACACGGTTTATGCCTTAACAGCACCTGATGACATCCTGCAAATTTTAGGACTGGATGTGGGAAAGAGTTTATCCATCTTTTTATCCATTGTTTTGCCAGCAAGGCAAAAATGTACTTACCTGGGATGCTGTTACTTAAAGCCACTGCCTGATAAAAGAGTAAAATAATGCCTCGATTGGATTTTTGTTGTTATGTCTATCTCCCCCAACAGGTTACCCTTTCTGCAGCACATGGTCTGTTCCGTTTGCTCATTACTGAAGTGGAGGGGAGAGCAAGCTTGCTGATTTAGCCAGCTTGCTAAATCACCCACATCCCCTTCCTGAAGCACCTAGGCATTCCTTAGATGTCTCCTATCGAAATCCTGCCCCAGCCTGACCCTGCTTATCAACCGCTTGTTGTTCTTTCAAAGAGTTGAAAGGATTATGGCAGATTAGCTAACATAGCTCCCTTCTCTATATTGTTCTGTGTGATAGTTGGTTCTACAATAAAAATAAAATAGCAAGTTTAAAGCAAGTTTTAAGGAGGATGTACTTCTAATTTTCTGGGTCTCGTGTTTTGATACAGTTGAATTAATTGCTGCGCTTTTAAATCTGTGTTTATCAGCAGCTGGCCATTTTTCCTCTGCTATTTTCTGGATCTGGTTTAGTTATAATGAAATTCACCTTATGTCTTGCAAAATTCCATCTTCTGAGAAGATGTTTTACCATCTGATATAAAATATATGTTTGTGTTTGATATAAAATGTGCATAAATACATTTTTCATCTCATTCTCATGACTGTTTTGATTTTTTAAATATGCAGCTGTTTGTGTACCCAGCACCATCAAGAATAGCTACAAGATATTTGGGCATTCAGTTTGGAATTGTACCTGAAACCACATGAGAGTGAGAATATAGTAATATGAAATGGAGACAGAAAAGAAGAAAGTAGCCATTACAAAGCTGGGACAAAGGCATCATCACACAGAAATTCTGAGGTAAATCCAAGTTCCCAAGTAAGTCACAAATCTCTATTACTCAGTTTGCAGTAATGTCAAGTTTAAAAGAGGAAAGCTAGTTAGGCCAGTGACTTCAAAGCCTGTCTCTCCAAGAGGAACTGAAGAACTGAGGTCCTGTAGACAAAACCAGAACAATATGGCAACAGTTCCCTTTTTGAAAACTACTTTTTTCTTAAATTCTTAGCTCAGTCGTTTTTTAGCTTAGTCGTTTTTGACTCGATGGGCTTCAGTGACATTACTCCTTGTTTATCATGGATGTTTGTCATCTTGAAAAGTTTCTTGTGGTTTTTCTGGCATCAGTAACTTTCTTGAGGTCAGGTCGGAAAACAGGAACCAGTCACGCACAGAAGTCGATGGTGAAAGTCAAGCCTTGTTTGAATGAGCATCCAATGGGGTGGTTTTGAGCAGGCTCTGCTGGCCACCAGCCCTCTTGCTTGCAGAGCACCAGTGGCTCCCCACTCAGTGCATGGCCTGAGCCAGCCCAGCCATCCTGCCAGCCAGCTGGGCACCTCCTGGGCTCAACTGTGCCTATTTCTATAGACTTGCTGTCCCCTTGCTGTTCCCTTGCAGATTGTCTTACAGGAGACTCTGGGCCAGTAATGACATACCTAGAGAGCCAGAGTTTATTCCTGCATCTCTTAATATTGTGTAAATGGATGTAACAAGCTCTTGTAGGCTAAACTCCACTCTCAGGTTTTTTTATTTAAAGGTCTCCTTTGAACTTTTTTTCATCTCCCTAGTCAAAGAGAGTTCCACCCGCTCTGGTGAACTGGCAAGCAGTCTTCATCCTCATCATCTTCAGCCCCACTAATCACTGTGTTCTGTTTGCTGGGCATGGAGCCATGTAGGGCTATGGGCTCAGGAAGCTGTGTGTTTTCTGTATGTATTAGGAGAGATTTTAGAAATTCTGCAAGTGGAGTCATTCTCATTTAGAAGCTGAACTGTGGGTTTGAGGAATGAAGTGTTGTCAGTAAGGTCTGAAGTCACCTTTTAGGGCTTGAGCAATTGCATGGGAGCCAACTGTTCAGCACCTACCTGGGTAGGTGTGAAGAGCTACACAGCACTTTTCCCGCACTTCAAGTTAAAGAGATGTGAGACAACACTGGTCTGGAAACTGCACAGCCACAGCTGTGGCTTGACCTAATAAGCCCTGCTGAGGTGCAGAAACATAGAAGATTTAGCAGTTCTGTCATTTTCCTTGATCCCTGTCTGCAGCAAGTCCCTTTTCCCTCTCTTTGTCACGTGTGACTGTTAGGTATGCAGAACAAACTCTTATTTTCTTTTTGTTGCCAAGTTATTAATTGATGTTCAGGAGAGGATGGGAGGAAAGAAGCTTTGTCTGGCTCTGAAAAGCACCAGATGTGCTTTTTTGAATTGAGGAGAGGAATTAATTAAAAGGAGGTAATAATATTAATCTGCCGACTGCGCTTGAGGTTGACTGTAACAGGAGGGGGAGCTCTCAGCGCATCAGGCAGGGGAAAGGGGGCTGGTGGGGAGCTCGGCTCTCCCAAACCAGAGAGGGGCTGGGGACCCTCCTGTGCTGCAGCAGGAATGGGGGAGGGACGTCTTGTCACCCCCTTCACCGAAATACCTGTGTGACTCTGCTGGGCTGCTGCCACACTCAACCCGAAGGCAGAAGCAGGAATGAATATTCAGTGATGAATGCGGGTGGAAATGCTGATGGGAGGAATGAAGTACAAATTAAGAAGCATTGGGATTCTTCTTAAAGTGTGTCTGTTTTGATTGCTATTTCTGTAGATTTTCGCTATGTATTATATTGTTTAACAGAGCAAAAGAAAAACAGAATACATGTTTACTGTGTACTAAGCTGTAAGTACCTTTTTCAGACATCAGTAATCATCCTTTCCAGCTGAGAAGGCAATACACTTGCAATAGAGCTCTCCAAAAAACAGCAATTGTCCTATTTTAATGTTTTTGAAGCTATCCCTTATGGAAAAGCTCTCCTGAATTTATGAAGGGTAAAATGAACAGGGGCATATAGTAATTTCACAGAATTAAAAGAGAATTAGGAATTTAGCAGGAATTACACCTCTGTCATAGATGAGGCCGGCATTAGCTGCCGCACGGCTGGGTGCAGACCTGCCTCTGCTGTGTGAGTAAATAATCTGCGGGCACGGATGCAAGCGTGAGGAATCCCAGTGCACCCACTCTCGGGGGTGTTTGTGTGCGTGCTCTGTGCCGGGGGGGGCGGGCAGGTGTCCAGAGCACCTCAGAAGAGGAGCAGAGAAAGGAAGGATGGCTGCTGCCACCAGATCCTGCTCCAGTGAGCGCTTGTGGAATGCGGGGCCAGCTGGAGCCCAAGGTGAACTCTACATCAGCAAGTCACTGTACTTCGGTGTCCCATGGCAAACTGTACGAAGGCTACCCATTTCTCTAGCTGTCAAAGTTATGGCTGAGAAAATTAGAAATTTCTGAGAAAACAAGAAATGATAAGGGATTTGGGAATGTAATACCTATGGGAAGTCATTGCGGAAGACACGGGAAGTCACAGATGCCCAAGTAATTTCGTTATTTTGAAATCCCCACTCTTAAGCTTTAAAAGCACATGGACTCTTCATGATAGGACAATATTATTTCCCCAGAGGACAAACCATTCCTTCGTTACAAGTAATAGTTATTTAAAAGTTTCATATCTGTGGCAATTTTTTTTTTCCACCTGCACCTAATTTTGGCATTAGTCAATGAGATGCAACTTGGATTATGTGCTTGTATTGGTTCCCCTGATAGGATATTGGTGTCTCCTACTTTTTGTTCTTAGATTCCCAGTCTGACATGTAGAAGCGCTGAACACCCGAGAGGCAAAAACTTCTTTCTGGTATTAAGTGTGTGTCAGCAGCAGTCCCCAGTGTTGACGGCACACAGGGAGCCCTGCGAGGCTCAATAAATGGTCCAGACAAACAATTCTGTCTAAATAAGGAGGAAAAGGAAAATGTCATTCTTGTTTTACAGGTGTCAGTGGGGAAAATTCACATGAACAGGTATTGCAACCCAATTTAAGCCACTCTGCGCAGTTTTTCAAAACAGCTAATGCCTGGGTCAGCAGTGGACATCTTGCATCAGTCCATGTATGTGGGATATTGGGCAGTTGAAAGCCATGGCACATGAACCACTGTGGTTCCACTGAAGATGGTGAGCACATCGTAGCTGTTTGGCCCTGCCAACTTTACAGGTAAGCTGGGCTACCTGCAATACTAATTTTTGCTTACTTTCTTTAAGAGTCTTGAGTTTTATCGATAAATTAGTGCAGTTTTGAATGCAAATCCATGGAACTTTGGTGACATCCAGTGACAGGTTCTGCTGAAAGGTGTTTTTCCTCCTGGAATGACAGGAGTGAAATGCTGGTACCCTGCTGGTTTCCCTAAATGGAATTAGCAGATGAATTCGAACTCAGGTTAAAAATCAGAGACTCTTAAACCATATACTATTGATTGTTTTAAAGCAGTTGGGATTTACATTATGTTTACCTTCAATCAAAAACTGTTAATTAATCAATATTTAAAGCCAGTATCTTGCCTGGCAATCCAAATAAGTAAGCTAAGGCTCTTCAAAGAACTTTCTCATGTCTTCTCCCCTAATTTTCCTGAAATATCTCTTAAAGAAATTATCTGAATATCAAAGTCAAGCCTGTAAATAATGCCTGATGTTTTGAAATTTCTTCAGATAGTTTAATTAATATTGGAGCAAAAACTCATTTCTTGGGGAAAAAAAAAAGAATCAGTGATTACATACTCCAAATATGATATGAAAAGTAATAAACTAATTATGGGATCTTACTTCAAAAGGCAGATTATTCACAGATTAAATTTTTAAAACCACATTATTGCACTCACCTCCTAAAGTGTAGTGTTTTAAGCGAAATAGAATCCAGGGTTAAGTGACATTGCAAGCTGGAGAGAAATCAACGAATAGTTAAAAACTATATTCAAACTAAATTGCCAAATGGTTAGTATTGTATAGTAACATTCAAATCATGGCAATTGTTCTTGTAATAAATATAATTTCTATAGCATTTCCTTAGATTATTCAGTTAATCGCCAGCGCTGTTTTACCTCTTTATAATAATGCGCGCTTTCTTTTAAAAAAAAAAAAAAAAAAGAACTTGGTTATTTCTTTGGTCAGGGCCTATTTGCTCCTTTTTTATGTGAGATTTTCAATACTCGGCAATGATGCCGAGCAAAAAAGGTCCATCCACTTCACTTGTGATGCCTCGTGCATTACCTAAAGCACAACAGAACAATGCCAGACAACAGAGCCTTTCTCCCTGCTAACAATGCAGTCACCATGACAACCAGCAGAAGAACGTTTGGCCAGAAAAAGCTGGGAGCTTGGCAGACCAGCCTAATCAAAAAATGGAATAACATGACAACAATTACACTGATGAGTGAGAGGGAAGCTACAGATGCATTCAGACACCTATGGCACTGCCGGCTGGATGTATTCAGCTTTTTTTTTTTTGCTTTTTTTTGCTTTTTTTTTTTGTTTAGTGTCTTCTGTTTTTTAAGAGCAGGTAAATAGACAAGATCGAATTGTGTAACAGAATGTCAGTGCTCTAGTTAAATTGAAAATTCCTTTTCTTTTGCTGTGCTACTTCAAGCACACTGAAGAGGCTTTAGGAGAGATGAGGTTTTGAAGTGAAATATGTAATAGATACAATATGAGTGTCACAAGCCAACTTTATTTAGCTTTAAAAATGTAAACTTGGATTTTGAAATACACAGATGCAAATAAATATGACCGGATGGCGCAATGAATAACCATTCTTGCCTTTCACTTTAATTTCAGAAAACTGGACACGTGTCAAGCTTTGATTAGAAGTGATGGCTTGCTGTTTTTAAACCAACCCTCACTGCATATTAGTATCCACTGCAAAATTTATCACTGCATTTTGTGCAGACCTCTCTTGCAGCTCCAGGGAAACTTGAACTGCAACTGTACATGTGCCACAAATCAAGCAACAGACATAACAATAACTTCTCTGAAATATCACAAATTTAGCTTTGCACTAATAGCCTCCTATTATAAGCTCCCAATTGTGTGTTAGAAGTTCTGGTATTTTCTTTACAGAAAAGGGGGGAAGGGAATTTTTGCTGCTATTGATGAAAAATGTGTCTGTGATTTCTACTGTTCAGAATAATTTTTACATTTTAGGGAAGGGGATGGAGGAGGGAAGCTGCTGGTTTTAAATGGTGAGGTATTCAGGGATAGCCAGGAGGTGTTTCAGCAATCTGAAAACAGCAGTGGGCACAAAACCCTGGCCATTTCTTTGTGTTTATCTAACAATGGCATGCTGGAGTCGTGCGGCCAGTCCTTTCCATACTACCCCTCAGCCAGCACTGCCTCCATACCCACTCCTGCCCCCTTTCGTGCCCGTGCTGGCTCCTGGGTAAATCTTGCAGACAGTTTTACATAAGATATTGCATTGAATTATCAATTACTTAAATGCATAACTAAAACTACTACCTGAAAAAATGCTCAGGCAAACCCTTGCCCTCGCATGAAGTGCTTTGAACTGGACTGGTTGTGTAAAGGAGCCTTCAGCCACTGCAAAGAGAAAGCTGGGGGATTCTCCTACCAGGAGGAAATCTGTCACAGCCATTAGTGCTCCTTGCTGAGCCTCCACCGTGAGGATGGGGAGATTGCTGGGAGCCAGGGATGGGCCACACACAACTTAAGTGGAGTGTGGAATACAAAGTAGCAGCAAAGCTGAGCAGTGCTTTACCTGCAGTGCTCACCGCACACTGGCATCATCTCCATAAATTATCAGCATAAAAGATTTTAGGCTGAAAACTCCTACTTATACACTGCCACTCTTCCATTAAATTCTGCCGTCCCACTTGACCACCAGATTGCTAGCACCATCTTCACATCTGAATTCAGAAGTCAGCCAGAGATAGTTGCGTAGAGATCCTTAACCCCAAATGCTTCTTGGTTTTTATGTGTATGAAACTCTTTCCCTGTTGCTCTCTGAGATGTCTGCATTTCTCTCAGACACTGATGATTATCATTTCCTTTGTGCAGCCATCTAAAACCCATCATCCCCACCAAAAATGCCTTAAACCTAGTTGAGATCAGGCTTTTTGTAATTAAAGCTCCCAGACCAGCAGCAAGTTTGTGTCTCAACGTAAAAGCACTGCTAATCCTCATCACATTCCTCTTGAAGTTGAGGATACATGTGTTACGAGGAGGGACAGAGGCAAATCAGGAGGTGAGTTTATGTTATTTGCTGGGCACCATTTAGGTTAAATTAGATAAAATGTTGGAGAGATTAGATAGAATAGATCTGGTTGATAACAGTAAAGTTTACCAGGAACCTTAGGAATAAGATAAAAAGGGCGGAAAATGGGGAGATTAAGAGATCAGGGATTTTGTTGAAGACAAATTCAGTTCAGTCATGTTGAGGCTGGAGAGTGAGAATAGAGAACAGAGTAATCCAGAGGAGGCTAGAACAACACTGGAGCCATAATCATGCTCGTACAGCAAGCTACTATGTTAGCCCTGAAACCCTGTGGCCCTTGGATCTATCCCCTCATCTTAGACTGGGCCTGTTGTTGCTGTACCAGGTCTTCTACTTGCCTGAATGAGTATTAAGTATTAGAAGAGTGACTATCTCTTCTTTTTCTCTTTTTTTTTTTTTTTCTTTTTTTTTTTCTCTCACCACAGAAGAGCATGCCCCCTCGTTTTACTTCTGGCTCTCATCCCCATTAAATGCCCTCAGGCATCTATGATGGAAATCAAAGAAAGAAGATATGCCATAGGAAAGTGGACCTTCTTTCTACTAGTATTGGGGCAGAAAAGCCTCCACCTGTCTGTAAGTGCCCTGTGAAATAACTTGAACAGGCTGGTATACCCTTTGTGTGTATCATTTTCTTTAAAAATCTGTCTCTGTAAGAGAATTGTACATGTAGAGGCAGGTGCCTGCTCAGGAGATGGGAAGACTCTGGAGAAGGTGGCCACAAAGTGTGTTGGGTTGCCACAACATCTCAAGAGAACACGGCAATATGTGATGGCATGTCAAATCTAAAGAATAAGAGAGATCTTGCAAATGTCAGAAAGCAGGCATGCGAGGAACAAATTAAAAAGAAATGGGACTTTAGGTCTCTTCACAAATCCCTGAGAAAGCAGAGGATCAATCTGGAGCCAATAGAGGTGGCTCCAGCCATGCTGCTGCTCTCACACTGCGTGTATCTGAGCGTGGGGGTTTAATACAGTGGTAAATCTGCTTCCATGCTGGAGCCAGACCTCCCTCACTGGTCTCATCTCCTACTTCCCTGGATGTCCTGGTGAAGAAGGGAGCAGGGAGACAGTGATCTGCGCTGGTTTGTTGTGCTGCTTACACCAATAAATGTCTTTATTACCTCTGTAGGACATAACTGATACCTTGGACTTGTCACATCTTTAAAGGAAAGATTAAATACAAGCATTTCAAAGGCTAATTCTGGAGGGATTCTATCAATAACTTGAAACCACCCCAAATCTCTTCGAATAACCCAGTTTCATTTTTCCATTATCCAGTCTTTATTCATCTTTCAGTTCATGGACTATTCCTCAATTTATTGTAGCAAACTTAAAATTTCTTATACTCTGCCAGACCAAAGGCTTTTGTAAAACCTTTGGTCTACCATGTCTATTTTATACAGAAGAAAATTCTTAACAAAAAATGAAGGCATGACCTATTTTTGCTAAAGTAAAACCAATGTTGTGTTTTCAAATATTTTAATCTTTCTTACATATAATCATTGTTTATTCATGGTGTAACTCATATGTCAGATAAGAATAAATTTTTTTAATTATTGTACTCAAAAGCTAGGTGCCCAGGAAATCCAGTCCCATCAGATAATATGTCAGATATATATGTAAAAATACAGTATTGGCTGCTTTTCTAAGGGGAGAGGAGAGGAGAAGAGAGGAGGGGAGGGGGCAGCAGAGTAAGGTCCTGGGTAAAAAACATCAGTATGGCAAGAAGGGCTCAAATCATGGGAAAATTGGAATAAAAAAAGGGGAAGGAGTATCCCCAGAAGGGTTTAAAGAGGACCTTTACTCCAGAAGCCTCTCTTCTGGATCTGCACTGCCCTGCTTACTTCAAGTAAACAAGCACTTTTATTGCTTGCATATGTACACAACACAAGGCAATGTTTCACTGAATTTCACTGAATTTTTAGAGTTGGAAG
>BJBW01001614.1:994607-1106625 GCA_004320125.1 Scolopax mira | reverse complement strand
TCTCCAAAGAAGGGGACTCCACAACCTCCCTGGGCAGCTATCATTTATACTTCTTGAAGTATGATATTTTCTTCCCTTAAAGTGCAATGGAAAGCTTTACATGCTACTGAAGTCAAGCTAACACCATTCTCTACGAGCCCAGGGCATTTTTTGCCATTTTAAATACAGGTGTTACATTTGGTCTTTTTCAGTCAGACAATACTAACCTGACTTTAAAGATTTTTACTTCTACTCCTGTCTATAGGGCTTACAATTTCATGTGTTAGTCCTTTCAGTAGTCTGGGAGGGACATTATCTCATGTACCTTCTCTGAGCACATTGAGCTCTTTGAATTCTTCTTCCACTTAAGGTATAAAATTCTATTCTAACCATTTCTAGATACTTTTCCCATTAGTCAAGATGGTTTTGTTCCCAGCTTCTACTTTGCTACCCTAACTGAAACCTAATGTAAAATAATAATTTAGTTTTGGGGCAATACACATGTTATTTTTATCCTTGTCCTCTTTTCTTTGTTGCTTCTTCTCTCTTTATTGTTGACAGCAGGGAACATTTTGATGGCTAGTTTCCACTTCCTTTGGAAAAACATTTTGGGGAAAACCCTGACCCTGGTCTTCCCGTTATTTCACATCATGAAAATGTTTGCTTTCTCTTTAATATATAGTAAACATGAGGCGTCCAAAACATTCTTCTTGATCATAGCTTATTTTACTGAGCATAAAGCTCTCTCTGTGTAAAGAATCTGTAGAAAAAAAAAGTTAAGTCTTTCTTCATGCTTAGGAGATGTCTTAGTAATAACAATTAGAGTATTATTGTTACAAATCTTTTATTAATATCAGCACACACGTGTTATGATAGGTAGCCATAGGTTTTAATATCAATGAGAAAAAAAATGTGATGAATAAAAAACCAGAGGAAAACATGCATGCCAATGTTGTATATTGTATCTAATGCAAAATTGCATTTTCATATGCATATATGCATATATTTTCATATATTTTACAATTTTATATAACAGTATTGTATATAATGTACCTTATAGTTTGCAGGATATATACATGCTAGGTTAGATGCTTGCCTTAATGAATATGAAAACAAAACTCCAGATGGCCTTCTGTTTCAATAAATGGAAAAGTTGTGTGGCCCAAGTTTTAAATATTATACTGTTTGTATTTAAAAATACATAAATATATTTCCCTTGCACATCATTCCAATCTGTTTTGGTTTTTTTTAAAGAAAGGAATGCTTTTGTTATCATAGTATAATCTTTAAATTGCTGTGGGGCTTGCAGGGTTCAAACATCTCATTTCTTTTTCCTTTTTTTTCCCCTGGCATTTAAAAATCATGATAACTGATGAAAAAAACCCTGAACTCAAGAAGGAACATGGGGTTTAAGTTAGAAATAGAAGATTGATTAGTGTGTTAGTGGAACCAAATGGTAGTATTTACACAGTATATTTATTCTTTCACTTGAATCTTTCCTTTCTAATTTTTATGTTTATCCTTTCCATATAGTAGCTGTATTCTGATCTGAATTACACTCTTAGGTATCTAATGTTTGAATTTCCCATCCATAATTAATATTATTCTAATAATCTTCAGGAATGACTTAAAGTACTACCCTTCACCCCAGGTTCTTTAGGGCTATTTTTATGAATTAGTGCACTTTTAGCAAATCAGAGCTACTTGGAGTGCAGCAGAATTCATCCTTCTCCCGTTCTGCTCCCCTCCATTCTGCATTCCTCACTGACAGCATGACGAACCAGGGAGGATTCTTCCTCTTTTGAACTGTCCCACTCCGTTTCCATCTGGGGGATGAACTGCAAGGACAACTCATCAACCTGCAGCTGGCAGAGGCATTTGTCAACTTCTGGAGCACATGATTCTCCATCCATCCGTTGGTAGTTGATTGAATATTTAATTGAATTTTTAGGGTTGGGGGTTTTTTTTCTCTTTCTACCCCCTTCTTACCTCTTCTCCCTGTCCTGTCCTGTCTTCTCTTCCTCATCCAAGGCCCATTACTTTTCTTTCCATTGAGCCTCTTGTAAATAATGTACCCATAAATAAACTATTATGCCCCTAGCAGCCCGACCCAGACAGTCTAGCTGAAGCAAAATCTAATCTAGTCTCACCTAAGGATTTTGTTCTTTGTAAACAGCTGAGAGATCTCTGTTATCAAGGGAGAGCAGAAAAGTGGTTAATGTTTCTAAATGTGCAATAACAAGAATGCTAAAGAGCAATAAACAGCCACAGAAGCAAATAAGAAACCTGTCTTGGTTTTTAGTTTTGGGTCATTGTATCCAGAAGAAATGCCCGATAACTTCATTGAATAAACATTCTGGAGGAAAGATAAATCAATAGTCTTAAATACTGTGAGGAATGCTGGGAAGCAAAGCACTCCTGAAACTGAGGAGAGGTTGAAGTGCAATATTTGCAGGGTTGGAAATTGATAGAGCCTTTCCCTTGGTTGGTTTTTTTAAGTAAAAAGGGAAGAGATGGATGATGTTCACCTGATAGAATATCATCAACAGACACAGGTGCTGCTTCTCCAGGGTCAAGAGGCAGCTAGTTCCACCCTCTTTGAATAGCCAGCAGCAGGAGTGGGTTTATCTGACACCTGCTCTAATCAGAGAAGTGGGCTCCTAGGAGGGGTGTTGCTTGGATCTGCAGACGTGAATTCTGGGCTGTGGGGAAGCTAGAAGCTAGAGAAGAATGTAGTCCTGATCCTTTCCTTGGCAGCACCAAGTAAGTATTGCACCATAGAAAGGATCAGCATAAGTCCCAAGGGTGATGCTGGGGTCCCCAGGAATCCTGTGTGTCTCCAGGCTTGGTCAGTTTCTGGTAGGAGATCATCAGCAGGTATGCTGGGCCTTGAATGTGAGACAGTCTAGCTCACATCTTAGGTGAAAAAACAGGTATGCCAGATGAGGACTTTGACCAGGAGATGTTATTTTTGTGTTTTAGATCTGACCCCTGTGGAGTGTGTATGTGTGGTTGTAAGTCTGCCTTCTTTTTTTGGAAACAATCGTGGGTCCAGTGATTTTGGAGCAGTTCTTAGTTGTTTTAGATGCTATTGTATTTTACTTGAATAATAACAGAGCAGAAGTCGCTTCCTTCCCTCTTGTTTCATCCAAGATTCTTCTAATCTACCTTCAGTCCTCACTATCTCACTAAAAACTCATGTAACTTCTGCTTGGCCAAATCTTGGAAGACTGCATTACTACCCCTTTTTCTGCTGTTAGCAATTGTCTCCCCCTTCAACTGCAGCAGCTGTCATTTACCTTCCAGGTAATTTGTGTGAAGAATTGTTATCAGCCATTTTCTTTTTGTTGTTGTGGAGGTTTTGCAAAGTTTTATTTCAGACTCTTTTGCTTCTCTTATCACCAATGTTTTTCCTGGTGACAGACATTAAAGGTACTCCCATCACACCTATGTGCAAGCTGCTGTGGCTAAAAAATACTAGGTAGTTGTGAGTCACAATGTCACCAGAAACCAGTTGACACACAAACTCCTTCTAAGCAGTAGATTGTCATTGTTTTATAAAAAACTCCAAAACTTCTTTTTGTACAAAATAAAAATTAATTGATGTCTACACACACACATACACAAAACACCAAAATTTGGGCTTTTCTCTGTTTTTACTGAACCCAATAACAGAACACACTGAGCTTAATGGTTTTAAATCAGACTCTTACAAAAGACATCTTTTGACTAAGTGCTAAATTGTGAATATTTCTCTCCAAGAGAGAAATACAACTTTAAATAAAATCTAATGTAACAAAACAGCAATTTGATGTCTGAATTGTTTTTCAATATCAGGCTATAGAGATATATAATCACTTTTGCTGCATTCTTAAATTGACGTTAAAAAAGATGGATAAAGAAATGATATCTAAATGGATATCAGTGGAAAACAGGATTATTTAAGGAGACTCATCTCCTAGGTGGATAAAAATAAGATATTCAAGTAATTTTCAAAATGCAAAGCTATCTTTTACAATGGAGAGAGCTAAAAAGTGCCATTTGCTAGCCTGCAGTGAATGATTTGTAGTCATCAGGGTTCTGCAGGTAATTGAGGGTATCTGCATCAGCGTATTCCACACTACTGCAAGAATATTATTGTAATGAATCAATGCGCGTGTACGAGTGTAATTGCCCTCTAGTGCACAACCTTGGAACTGATCCTAGCTGTGACAGAGGACCATTCACTCAAGAAAGGAAAAAGATACTGGAAAAAAAAAGTCTGAAATGGGGGGAGGCAAGTCCAAACCCCAGTGGCAACAAGGGGCTCTGAGTAGCCATAGATGTGATCAGTGAGGGAACCCAGTCAGTGCTCGCCAAAACCATTCTGTGATCTGAACCAACACACGGCAAATGGAGGTGGCTGGAGGATTTGCTTCAAAACCTCAGGGCTCCTCCAAACTGAAATGCTGACACAGACAAGGCCATTAGGATCCCAGATAACCATGGCCTTGTTGTTCTGCATCATGTTCCATTGTTTGCACAAAGGCATGTTTCATGGGAGGCTCAGGGTGGAGTTCCATAAACTCTTAGCAAAATCTGGTTAGTGCCAATGAGAAATGAAGTGTCCTGAAGGTGCTAATTCTTTCTGTGTATGTGTAAGAGAATGAGCTCTGTCTTCTCTGCACAAATCACAGGCAAAAACCCCTCCGTGCGTGTGAGCAAACATTGAACTGAAGTCTGCAAGTAAGTCCACAGTTCCAGGCCCAAGTTGGATATTTTGAGTTACTATGTAAGAGGTAAGGATTTGCCAGTAAGCGGAACAAATTTCTAGACAAATCATTACGTTTTGCAATATCTTGTCTTCCTATGTGATGAAATTGTTTGGTGATGTGTAGTTCACCGATGTCTCGCTAGCTCTTTGTTCACAAATTTGAGTTCTCTGTTGGTCCTGGTATTTTGTTTGGTGTTCTAGTAACGCTTTTCTCAATGTTACCTGACAGTTATCCCTCAGCCTACAAGGAATTGATTGTTGGCAGTATTTCAGTTCCTTGATTGCTCTGATAAGCTGCTATGGGTGAGGTAGGAATAAGATAATGTAAATAGTTTAATTCAGTGCTTTCTAAATTTTCCCTTGGTTTATTCTCTACTTCACCCTTCATGTTCCATGTCACAGCTTCTGAGCCCATTGGCCAATTTCAACCGCATTTGTATTGTAACAAACAAGTTACAATATTGTAAAGTATTGTATTGTAACTACTGTGATTGTATTTACAAGTATTGTAAATACTGGTAGCTGAGAAAAGGACAGTGAGGCTCAACATTGTGCTTCTCCAAGGCTGAAGCTCCAGCTTGAGCCCACTAGGGCTTGTTTTGCTCAGCCTGGGGACTGCCCAGTTGTCAGCCACACGGCTCAAAACCCCCTAGTAGTGCAGATGAACACTGTGGGAGAGATCAGGGCCATGGAAGTGGTTTGTCTGTGTAAGCGGAAAAATAGAGATATAGCAGACAGACAGGAGAGAGGTTACACTGCAGATTGGAGGTGCTGGTGTTATGGGAGCATGAAGATGTGAGGGTGAGAAGCCAGATCTATCAGTAACTAGCTTCACTTGTTTGACTGCTTGTGGAATAGATTGATGATGGTAAAGGCAGAGTGAAGAGCCGAGTCCCCACCATCCTCCTGAGGCAGGTGGAGCTTCTGCAAAAGTGGCATCAGCAGCAGCCTTGCGGCAGCATCCCCTCCCTGCTTCGGCATGCAGCCACAGCCCCTGCACCCCCCAGCACGACCGGTAGGAAGAGAATGCAAAAGACACAAAAGAATCTTTAAAAAAATATTTAAAATCTCCTAATCTGGTTTACTGCTCTTGACTACTCTAGATGCAATGTAACAGTCGCTATCATTTTAATTAATCTGCCTTTTCTTGATTGATTCAGTCCTAATTGCTATTGGTAGGGATGAGCCACCCATTCTTTGCCACTCACTACATTTCCCTATAACAAGCTGGGTTCGAGATGTTGAATCTTCTTATGGGATGAACTCTGGATTCCTTTCAAGTCAGTGGTGGAATTCCTACTGATTTTCACAGCATTTTCTCCATAGCGATTTCTGTTTATCTCTATGTAAGACCTCATCAAAGTTTTAAATTTGCCAAAGCTGTATCTGAGAGTTTGCACTTTTAATAATAAGGTCTATGTGGTTTTCAGTCATCAACTTAAAATAAAAAAGTCAACTTCTGCAGATCATTTTCCTGTATTTTTGTACCATTGTCCTTCCTTTCAGAAAGAATAAATACATTTCCAATGCAGTTAGACCCTTTCTACAATCACACCTAAGAAATGGCCTCTGCCACCAGACATTTGCAGCACAACTGTGTTATTACATTTAAATTTCCAAGATTCAGTAGCCAGCAACTTACTGGAGTTCTATTATAGTTGTGATACATGAACTGCGCATTGTTATGGTAATGACTTTTTTTTTTCCCCCTTCCCCTTGAAGTAGCAGTGTAAATACAAAGAATATCACATTGGTCTTAGAATGATACCTCCTTTGCCTCAACTCCGTGTACCACATAGTAATCAGAATTGCATAAGAAAAAAATCAAAACATGATATAGCTCATTCAGTGCTCTTGCAAGCTTAATAAAGGTCAAAATGAAACCAAAGCATCTGTAAGCATTAACTTCAAAATAAGTGAAGGGAAATATAAAAGATACTTTACCTGGCCATCGGCCATAATGCCAAGGAAGCTGGTCTTCAGATTCAAGAATGACCTTGGGGCAGAATCCAGATCTACACAACTGTGCTTTGAAAGCATCATGGTGGTTTAAAGTGGCAGTAAAAAACCAATATTGTTTCTTCATATATTCATCATAAAATATTACAGCTGACCAGATGGTGGAGCAATTACATTTCCATAGTTCTAAATGGCTATTTAGCTTATCCCCTTGTGAACTGTTAATTAAAATTGGAAAAGATATTTTTCACATTCAAAGGTTAGACATAACTATATGGGACATGCTTAAGCAAAGACTCAACAATTTTATTAAAGCAGAGATCCGTTTCCTTCAATTTTTCGCCCACCCCAGTAAAAAACAACCAAACCAAAAGTTTTTGACATTAGAGTTGTGGCCTAAACAGATGAAAGGCAGGAACCTCAGGGGGCTGGGCTGCCCAGAGAGCACATGTGCACAACACATCACGTTGTTTGCTGCAAACGAGCTGAACCCCTCCAGCTTCATGGGTGAACACATGCTGCACTGAAGATCACTCAGACACACAGAGGGAGGGATGGGCTGCAACCCCCTCCCCAGAACCGGGTAACATTGGCACTAACAACACCCTGTGCCACCGGGACATATTTGTGGGGGTGTTTCTCTTAATTCAGCTGCAACACAAGAGTTTGTGGGCTCAGCTTTATGCAATAGTTAGTCTATGCTCTATTAAATGGTATTGCAAACTAAGGATTCATTTAGCCAGACAGATATACAGTTCAAAATACTTATCTATTAAGGTAATGATATATTACTGTGTAGTCATAAAGCGAATTTTTGCGGCGTTGCCTTGATACAGGTACACAAGAGCTAATTCATTAACAAATGATAGAGCTGAAGTGAATGATGATGATGAACAGATGATACTTCTTTATGACTGAAACAGATGAGTTTAATGTACACTTTAAAATGCTCTGCTTAGTTAATTCAAGTTAACTTTTCTGAGTGCCTCCATGTGAACTAACCCTCAGACTTCTGAAGACCAAACTGCCATATGGTGGGAGTCCCCACCTTCCACCTGGCCTCCAGACAAGCCATTTGAATCTCAGCTCTTTGGCAGTATGACTCCTTTAAAAGGGTAAGGCACAGGTTTACCACCACCATAGTGTGCCCTATGGCACCAGAGGGCAAAGAGGACGTGTGTGCTCACCAGCATGGTCTGTGCTATGCCCTGTCTTCCTTTTCACCCCTCCTGGTGGGTTACAATCCTAATTCTGCTGGAGTTCAGCGAATGCCTCAAGTCTGTACGGGCTTCTCTCCACCCATGGATCAGGAAAGCACAGTCTGTTCTTGTTGTCCATGAGGCTAAACTACCCAAAATCGCTCAAACAAGAAAATGTAATTTAAAAAAATGAGAACAGGAGATCTATGTCTCATCCAACATACAATGATTTCAGGCAGCAGCAGACCTCTGTAGTTAACACAACCTTGATAACCTGGGTTCATTGAGAAACAACAGACTTCAATAGCTGGAATTTGATGTAATTTGAAAACAACTAACATATTAAATGCTTTTATAGTTTACCTTCTGGGGGTGCTCAATGCACATTGGTGATAATTTCTGACCATTTGATTTGTCAGTCACTTTTAAATCCTCTTCCTGTGAAATCTAAAATGTTTGAGGGAGCCATAGAGGAAGTGACCTGGACCCCCATACAATAGTAGATGCACCATTGCTGCTTAGGAGGAATCAGCCAAGTCTGTAATTTCCAATTTCTTTTCTTCAAAGTACTTCTGATGTGTCTCCTGTTAGAGTACCCTACAACAGTGCCTTAAAAAGTATGTAATGGTACGTTAGAAATAGTGTTCTTCTCCATTATGGAAGACCTTTAATTTAAAATGATCTTTCACAGAGACCACCCTTTAAGACTTGGCCCCCCTTTCTGAAAGGCAGGTCACAGCTTTGTGCCTGCCCTTGGTTCAGACCCCCAGGATCTGCTGCATGGTCCATCTTGCAGAGCAGCCCTCCAGCACCTGGCCAGGGAGGAGACCGCAGCAAGGCTCTTCTAACTCAACTGAGCAAGAACGCTCCTATTCTAGAGGTCAGGCATCACACTTGACTTCTCAGGTAATCTCCAGGGCAGTAATTGGAGGTAAACAAAACGGCAAGTGATCAGCTAAGGCAACCTGGTTTTTTTCCTTGCCATGGCAATTTCTGAATGCAGACCTCATAGCCAGAGCTCCTTCTCACAGCTCCTGGCTCCTCAGCTAGGGCGTCATTAAGATTAATTCCTGATGATTCCTTTGACATTCTTTGTCACTTCCTGCCTCTTGTGCCCCTTCCTTTTAATGCTGTGTCTGCCCTATATAAGTATCTCAGGTAGTTTAAACTCTGGCTTGGATGGTGTTACTAGCACATAGCAAACCAGCATCTGCGTTGATACCCAAAGTCTTGAATAGACTTGTACAACCTGCCCTCAAGCCTGTGGCTTCACTCTCGCACCAGTGAAAGCTAGCACATGATGTAAATATCAAGAACTGGATTTCTTAAAAGCATTAGAAGGCACGGGCTTTCAACGGAAAATAAGGGACAAAAGTAGAACTAGCTGCTATCTCTTTTTTGAGCCATTTTTGTAATACTCCATTAAAGGAACAGAGAGTCTGACCTCCAAGAGCAGAGCCAGCTCAAGCCTTTGCACCAGGGAAGGCCAAGTGGTTTGATTTCTATTTTTAACACTTTGTTTATAGTGAAAAGCAAGTGAGCTGGGTCTATCTGTATTTTACAGAAAATGCATCTTTAAGTGGAAACTATAAAAAAACATACTAGTACTCAAAAGTCCCAAATTTAAGAGAGCTATAGTTAGCACTGGATGGAAATGCTTAAGTGATGCAAACTGCAGGTACCATCCTCACTTTTGTTCATCCAGAGAATCCCAAATAACTTCACAGTGCAGTATTGTAGGGAGATTTTGATGGCTATTTTTCATTTAGCACTGTTTGCGCTCGTTCTGCATTTAGTGAAGTGGGGCGTCCACATGCCTGCGTGTGCTTTAAAGAGAAGAACTGAAACCACCGTACCGAGAGAGTTTTATGGGTATGACCTTTAGCAATATGTTAACAGTCCTACTTGCAGACTATTTGCAGGAATCAGTTTTCTTTTCCTTCACTTCAAAGTTGGATGATGAATTATATGACTCTCCAATTCTTTTGACTGGTCTTTCTGTTCTCTGAGATTGACTCATTTCCTGTATTTGAATAAGATAGTAAAAGTGGATATAAAATATTATTTTGCAATTGTAATCAGAATAGCTCTCAGTGCAGATATTAATAGTGAATTCTAAGACTCTGCCCGATAACAGCTGAGTTTGTGGTTTCATGGGCTAGATTCTGCTCTCATTTATTTCATTGTAAACCCAGAGTAACTCCCAGAAGTCAACAGACTTGCTCCAGATTTCTGCAAAGACAGCGGAGGTCTGCCTCTTGCTCTATGTTTCTTCTGCAGTGGTGGGCGTGACATCATCAGTCTGGATATATGAATCAGGGCATAGATGAATCAGGCAAAATTAAAAGCAACTCGTTCACTAAACTGAAATTTCTGCTTTTTTTTTGGTTCATTTGTATAAAGAGATCCATTTCCTCACTCCTCCTCTGACCCAGGTAGATCCTATTTAAACTCTATCATGTCTATCAGCTTTTGCCTGTTATTTTTTTCACAGTGATTCGTACAATATTCTCCAAATCCCTGAAGCATGAAAACGCAGAATTCAAGACAGAGGTACAGAAACAACAGGCAGAAATCAGGTATCTTTTATCAGCGAGGCATGTGGCTCTTAGTACTTTTAAGGAGAGGCTGTTGAGCAAGAGCTCTTTTGGAATGCAGTTTGACTGTTAATTCTTGATTTTGCCAGCTGCTGTGTTGCTTCAGACTTTGCAGAAGTGTGTGCATATTCCCATGTGCCTGTTTGAAGCAATGTGGGAGGGTCTTGCACTGGTTAGAGTTCAGAGGCCGAACTGCAGAGTGTAATTCTGAAATTTACCTCTCTCATTAATTTAGATCAGAAGCGTTCCTTTGTCACACCTGCCCTAAGCGTGCAGAGGAAAAACATCAAAACCAATAACACACTGGAATTTCATGATCATCCCATGCCAGTTTTTTCCTTTTTTGATGGAAATGTCTATGGCTTCTTTATTCAGTCTAAAGAAGGAGGAGAAAACATAAACCTGTCTTTTCTCAGAGCAAAGCAAGTAGAGGAGATTCCACTCTGCCTGCAACCGGGGCAACCACTTCAGCGCACATTATGATTTACTCTTGGGTCTCAGAGAAATTAGATATTAAATATAGAACTTTCCTTTTTTACATGGTACCTTAAGTGGTAACTTAAGGATACCCTTGACATCTCTTTTGTGGGCTATAGTGTGTGAAGTACATTGGTGGTCTGCTTGTTTCCTAATGTGTATGTTTTCCATGTTTCAAAAGTTGACACTTCACATCCTAAGCCGACCTTCTGGGAAAGCCAAGGGTGAAACAAACCACAGGAAAAAAAAATTACTCTCTTATGACTAGAAACCTTAAAGATAGAACTTTAAGTAACCTTTCTGAGGTCAGTATCTTACCCAGAACTTCCATCCCAGACATATGTTAAGAATACCATCGGTCTTTTTTAAGGTTCATAGGGGACACAGGAGCATTCTGCAAGCTCCTGGTGTGTCTCAGTTGTCCAAAGTAACTACAGGAGTTAGGGTCTAGCTGCAGTTGAAGTTTCCTGTGCACTTCTGGACGTTGTAAAACAGCAGATTTTGAAGCATGGTTACAGGCTGGTTGCTCAAGCTGAATTTTGAAGCAGGGCTGTGAGAAGTCTGCACGTGTTTAACCTGGTACTGTGCCCAGATCCAGATCATATCAGTCCTGTGATTAAGCCAACAGGACAGACTCCATAATTTATTTACAAGTCTTGTGTCCAAGGTTCTGCATATCCTACCTCTGGTATCTGCATGTCCAATGGTTTTTGGGAATCTGCACCTTCAGAGGGAACAAATATTAGGGAAAATGAGAAAAATTGCTGAACATACAGGCCAAGATTTGCAAACATTACATATGATTAAGTTTTGGCACAGGCAATGGTGTGGGATGGAAGAAATTGTTTGAAAGAGATTCACAGGACTTTAGGGTTCACAGAGGCCCCTAACGAGGTGTGTGGCTGCCTGGGTACTTACTCATAGTAGAGCAATGCCATGCCACAGTACACTGACACCTTCTGAGGGAAAGGAGAGTAAAAGCCAGTCTGGTGTTGAGGTCTAGTTAGAGAGTCTGCAAAGGTCAGAGAAGTTCAAGATTGTCTCTTGACACACATCAATCTGCATGGATGATATACAATTTTCATGTCACCTCAGCTTCTCATCTGGGTGTTTGGCTCCTGGGCCTTCTAGATGATCCCAAGAGCATTATTGGCATGGCCAATGTCAATGTAGCTGCCTTAAATCCTTAGTCCAGTGCTAACCCCATTACTTGCCCTTGCAGCCCTTACAGCCACCATTTGTCTGGTTGAAGGCTCTGGTCCTCTTTGGAAGGAATTTTCCCTGGAAAAATGAATATGCATGACACATGCCAAATAATAATGAACTACTTGATTACCTATATGGGACTGTGGGAGGTAGGGCTGATGGACCTACCTGAATGTCAGACTGTTATTAAAGCTGGGTTAAAAAATGGCACCATGTCAGTGTGTCATCTGCCTGTTCAGAGGATCCTTGCAAGGGATCTTACTGGGGCTGCTGTAGAGTAGAGAGCTGTCATATGAGGAGATACACAGGCAGAAATATTTTATTAATGGAGTGTTTGGCTCTTTTGGATTTTGGAGAGCCAGTGCTCTTTGACAGTGAGACAGGGCAACCTGAAACATTCCAGTGCCTGCAGGAGCCTGTAATCATGGCAGAGAACAGTTAACGTGTTGCTTTGCAATAGAGCTCTAAGGGATGGGGAACCTTTCTTGCCCAAAATATAAAAGATGATTATGTGTTTCTTGGATGTGATATATGTATATCAAATAAAACTTAATTCAGGGGAAAAAAATCGCATGCTAAAATGTGTTTGGCACATACAACAAAATGCACCACAGGATATAATCTGACATGACCTGGAGCAAGTCAGGTGCAGCTATTTCTTAATCATATCTGTTTCCTTTGGTTCTGAATGTGAATGCAGTTATATTTCCAAATATGTACTTGCTGATGTTTTCATTTCTTCAGCACTGATGACATAAAAGATCTTTGCACTGGGTATGCTGTTTGCTGAGGAAAATTCCACTTGAACTCCAGAGCAATCTGAAGAATTCTGACAGAAAGTTGGAGGGGGCAGGATTTTACTTTGCACTCTCTCTTGACTTAAGTCTGCTCCCTTTGAAAACAGCCGTAAAGCTAACATTGATTTTAATGGAAGTGTAAGTACATTGATCCTGTTGCTTTTGGAAGCTCTGCCCTGAAAATTCTGAATTCACTAAATTTCTGATTCTATTTCTACTGCTACTTTGTGCCTTACAGTTTAAAAAGAAAGAGCTGCTTACTTAGATTTTCATTAGTGTGAGTTAAACTCGTTTATTATAATATTTTTTTAATGGGTAGTGTTTTTTCCCTTAGATTTGTAAGGTCTGGAAAAGTAATGCTTTCAAAAGATTGCACATAGGAAAAAGAAAGAAAACACTGTTCTTGTATTGAAAAAACTTGTTTTAACATTTTGGAGCCAGTTTTGATAATTAATTTTCATGTACATTTTAGGAAGCAATATGTAAGTAGAGGCAATATTAATTTTAAAATGAAAATGTGAATGAAATTTTAAATTATTGACATTAATCATTTTTACCCAGCAAAATTTTTCTGCTTGAAACTTCTTTGCTAGCTAACTTAAAAAATATTTGCCCTCTGTTTGAATTCCAATTTGGAATTTCCTGGAAAATAGAAAATGTCATTCCTGACAGTTGTAATATGTGAGAGATGTTTCACTTAGTATTGCAGAATGAAAGGGTTGTTATATTTGCAGAGCTCTATTCTTACTCACAAGATTTATTATAACATGGTCAAACACAAACTTCATCTTCTGGAAGAAGGAATGTTGCTCTTATTTTTAAGGAAGGATGAAATAATTTGGGCTAAATATAATTGAGATCTTAGTGTAGGAGTTGGAAGCTGAGAAGTTTTGGGGTGAATCAACAGGGAAAAATTAAGTAGAAGCCAGAGCCCTAATATTAACCATTAGTGAGACTGCCACTGGAAGAACAGCTTGTGTTCAGGTATCGGGTATCTCTGTTTCAAGGTATCTGACCTTGAAAAAGACCCTGTCATAGAAAGGAGTTACAAAAAAAAAAAATAATATCTGGGAATCTGTCTGTCTGTGGTAAGAAAGTAAAGAGGCACCATTTTTTTCAGCTTACTGGGATGAAAATGAAGAGCAGGCTTGACCATGCTCTGTAATTTCTAGAGGGAAATGATTTCTGATAGCCCAGGGCTCTTGAACTTTGTAGACCAAGACAAAGTAGGTAGAAAAAATTCGGACTAAAAATAAGGCAGATTTATGGTGATGCTAATTAACTTTCAGAACAACTTGCCAAGAGATGGAGTGGATTTTCTGTCATTTGAAATCTCTAAATCAGGTTCTTTCTTTTTTTTTTTTTTTTTTTTTCTGCACTATGTGTCTTCCTGTTCATCCCTGGGATATAGACAATACACAGGAATTACCAACTGGAAACCTCTGTCCCGTGTCATGCAAGGGATTAAGATAGTCCCATTCTGGCTGTAAATCTGTGCATAGATATCTTAGATAGATGTGACAAATAAAAGAGTAAAAAGAACAGGATAGAAAGGCGCAGAGGTTGATGGTAGAATTACCAGATTACTGCAGATATTGTGCTTTAATATTCAGTCTTTTTGATTCGTTTCTTTAGGGCTCAATCTTGAAAGGCTCAGGTCTTAAAAATTAAACTAAATAGGAAGAGAATGTAGCCGGAGGGATCTGCCATGGGATGGGTTTTGTATTTAAGGCACAGCCAGAGGGGCTGGGGGTGGGGAGGGAAGGTGGAGAATTTGTGAATTAAGAGCAGGCAGCCAACCTGCTTATCTTTGCTGTTGTTTTTAAATCTATGGATTCCAAAGGGAGTGGATTATATTTATATAGGTGTATAGAAAGAGTCTTTTGCTCTAAACAGCTACTAATGCAGGTGAAAACCATGTATTGATTACTTAAAGAAAGTTAAAATAAAAGCAATTTTTCCCCCATTTCCACACGTTGCAGCTTTTGGCCTATCCACTCATAGCTAAAAAAGCATTCTTTCCTGATAATCAAGCTTCAGCTGTCTGAATTTCAGGCCGAGCCTCTCATCTTGAGCTTTGCTGAAGAGCTTCTTTAATTAACCATTATACCACAGATGTTATTGATTTTTTTTTTTCTTTTTTTTTCAAATCTGGTTGAAACATCATTGTGCTGGATCGTCGCCAAGACGAAGGCCTGAATTTTTTGTGCACTGCTTTTACTCCTTCTGCATACCTTATTAGTCTCCATGTCTGTTAAGTGCAACCCTTAGTATTAACTCAGAAAATATAGCATTGATTTTTAGCCTTGCAGCCGTGATCTAAGGGCTCCTAATTTGGAATGTGGAAACCAGAGTTCTGCAAGAAGCTATATTATTGTACGCTTCCTACAAGTAAGACCTTTCACTCTCTTTACCTTTTTGCCAGACTTTTGATATGGTTTTAAGTTCTGGGAATTGTTTTGTTGCAAGAGGAACGGAGCAACGTGTCCAAAAGATGTCTGTTTACATGTTTACATTTTACATGTCTGTGTGCAAATGAATATAAGTGTGTATATATTAAAAAAAAAAAAAAGAGTAAATACAAAGTCTGATTTGCAAAAGTGCTGTTCACCACAGTTTCTAATGATTTCAGCCAAGCAGTGGCAGCTCAGTTTCTCTGCAAGACAGTTTGCTCACCTTTAGCTGCACAAGTGTAATTTGGGGAGCTATGTTTTGCTGCCCAGGTTTCAAGGTTTTGGCAGGTTTGGGTTTTTTTTAGATTTGACTGTATTTTTCTCCTTTAGCTTGTCATTGGGATACTTGGGTCAGTTGTTAGAGCGGCGTAACATATCTGGTAGAATTAATTCTTGATTTTAAGGACTCTGTTAAATCAAGTCTGCATTGTTGAGGGGGGGAGTATGCTTTAGCCTGGGGGAGAAGCTGAGTCCAAGCCCCGAGTGAATCTCAGCCTTTCTAACAACAGTGCATTCCTTTCAAAATACGTCTTCCTCTGATGATGAATTCAAGAACTAAAACAGCGACAATAGGTTCTTAAATTCTGATAAGATTTCTCCGGGTTTAGTGATACGTTATTTAAACATAATTTGAAGCTTTTAAAATACTGTAATGGCACCTCTTGACCTTTCCAAAATCACATGGAGCAAGAGATGGTGAAAAATGTTTATTTACTCTGCATTAGAAGCTAAATCCCTGTTCCTTCTTAGAACCGGTAGTTCTTTTATACTGGGGAACTCATGCATGGCACTTCCATTCTTCAAACAAGAGCTAGACAGTCCTACTTGAACTGCAGAAACAATGACCTGCAGTCTATCCTATGCCTGAGTGATAAACAACAATGCAGACCTCTTGACAAGCTCTGGCATCAAGCGTGGAGTCTTGCAGCTCAACATGTCTGCTGAACAGAAGTTAGAAAAAGAAAAGATCATCTTGTAAACAATTAATTAATGTTTGTCATGAATTATCATTTTTACTTCCTTCTCAAGAGGCTCAAAGGGAATAAAAAGGCATTTTTGCAGGTGGTGGCATTCAAAGTAAGGGCAATCAAATGTTTGAGAGCAGTGGCACAGCACTTTGAGTCTCTAAGGGTGAATGGTGCTAGGATTAGAGCACAGCAGGGGGTTGAGGGTTTCAGGTGTGAAGCTTAATGTTTGTGATCAGCAAAAAAAAGTCTTGAATTTATCTAAACTGCTCTTCTGCTAACAGTACTTCTAGCACATAAATGTTCCGAAAGTGACAAGTGTTCTCATTGCTCTTCTAATGCAAACATGATCTGCATTTGAAAGATGCATCCCTTTTGCCTAAATTAGAATGTGCATCACAAAGAGCGTAAGATGATGACCCAAAAACACTTCTTTACACACACACACGCTCTCTCTCTCTCTCACACACACATACATACACACACTCTTCAATTCAGGATACAGCCACAAAAATGCAAACTTCCACTCCTTTTTACGCAGCTACCGGAGCTGCCGCTCTGTCCATTATCCTGCCTGCACCGCAGGTTTGTAATTAGGATGCTTTACCACCGGTGCTTCAGTTCTTATCTAACATCACTCACACAGAGTTTCGTGTCTTTGCAGCGCTGTGCGCGAGTAGCTCAATTTTGTTTCGGCCAAGCAGTTTTCAGGGGTTTTATTGCTGTGCCATCCTAATGCATGTACACTCCTTACCTCCTCCCCCTGCCTATATTGCTGAGCACCCCAGAGAAGAGAGCAGGAGAGGAGTCCTAACAATAAATTTAAACTATTCTGAGGAAATTAATGGGTTTAGGATTTGTGTAGAATGTTTGTTATCCCTGGGGAAGAGAGAGAGAAAAAAAAAAGCTTTAACAAATAAGACTAATAAATGGATTGTACAAAATAATTTCTGTCTCTCCTGGGATCATCTATTTTGCCTTTTGCAAAATATTTTTCCTCTATTTAACATCAAATAAGCATTGTGCAAGACAGTTTACAAATGAAAGCAGCAATGAAAAAACATTTCAGATGTAGGTACCAATGTGGGAAAACCTGCATGGATCCTCTGATTTTGCTTCAGATGTTTTCATGATGCAATATGCTGTTACAATTTGGCAACTGGAGGGAGTGTGCTGCATTCTAGAATTTGAGAACTAGTGAAGGCAGTAACCATAAACATAATTCTGTCTCTCTCTCTCTCTATATATATATATATAATTGAACAATCTGAGAGTGCTGTCCCATGATTTAATTCATGGACCTGAGCTGGCCGGGTAAGATTGGGTGAATAACTTTGTCTCTTGGTTCATAAGCTTGTCTATTTGTACAATAAGATTTTTACTTCCTAAGTTATCTGAGAATGTTGATATTTGCCATTGTCATAAATTAATACAGAAGACACTAAAAGATAGAAGAGGAAGAGTGGTAAAGTAAAATAGCTTCATTTTTTACAGTCTCTCTCATAAACTGTTACAAACTGACAATAATTGATTAGTATACGTTTTGATCAGCTAACATCAGAAGTTCAAGGACTAGATTTCTCTTCACCCTAAGGTCCTTTCACCTCTCCTTGGCAGAGTGTCAGGGACTCCATGACGTAGCATTTTCTCATCAGAAAAATCTCTATTTGTCAAAACAAATTAGTTCTAATCTGTGCTGTGGAAATATCTGTTTCTAGGCAGTGGTGGCAGGAGAAAGCGTCTTAGCTCTAGTTCAGCCCAGGGGATGCTTCGTGGGGGTAACCAATCTCCAGCTCAGAGCTCTCGCTCCACTTGATTTAGACAAGGGTCTGGATGTGGTCTTTCCTCCTCCAGTGAGTCTCTAAACCCTGCTTTTGAGTGCCTATCAGCTGGGCTGGAGGGAGTCTCTCTCAGTCTCTCTGTTTTGGAGCTGTTCCTTTTTTGGGTCATCCCTGACCCTCACTCAAGGAGAGGGCTGATCCACTGAAACCATCTAGGTATTCTCACCCTTCCTTGCTGGTTCTTGTTTGCTTGCTTTCCACAGAAAAAAAAAGTGAATAAGAAAGAGAGGTCTTCCCGAATCTCAGTAAGTAGTGAGAATGGGTTTGCAGCACAGGAAAAGTTTTCTGCCCAGCTTAGCGCAATATCCAGGCAAAGACAGTTTTGAATTGAGAACCCATGACTTGTGCATCCACTTTAAGGACCTTTTTGCACCCTCAGAGCGGCTCAAGAGGTCCCAGAAACTACAGGGTTCTGGCCCGAAATGTTTCTTCCTGAATTCTTGCTACTAGCTACTCGTTTAAGTGTAGGCAGGAAATAAAAAATAGCAGAAAGTGCTGTGGGACCGTTTGTTTGTTTGCTTTTCCCCTCTCTTCTAGCCTGATTTCCCATTCTTCTTCTGCAATAAGTCACCCCCCTGTCGGAGGGACTGGTGTTTGGGGGGGACTGAGCCGGGACTTTTCCTCTCCATCGGTCAGGCCCCGTGTCAAAACACTCCTGACTCCTGGGAAGTCAGCTCGGCTGCGTCCCGAGGCTTGCCACTGCCAGTCAGCTGCTGTTTGAACCAAGTCCTGACCGCAAAATCAAAAGTGGGTCCAAAGAAAGCTGTAAACAGTGTGCAATGAGCCATTTGAAGGCAGCTGATGCCTCATTTGGGGTGACATGTTGTGGCTGATGAGTGTGGATGATGTGGGGTTTTCGATAAGTGCCTCATCAGTATCCTCATCATGATCGTGTTGCTCAGCCACGGCGTGTGCCCTGACTTGATTGTAATTGCCTGAATCTGCTCCTGCTGCTCAGGAGCGCACAGTAATATGCAATAAAACAGCAAGAAGTGAATGTTAACCATCTGAGTTCTGACATGGCTGCTTGCAGTTCAAGTTTTCCATTAAGGACAAAAAAAAATCTATACAGACACACAAATATGGATATATAATTGCATGTTTAGAATAATTATTGTTTGTATGTGCAATGAACTCATTTTATAAACAATGCATGATGGTCATATACAGATAGGTAGGTAGGTGTATGTATATGTATCTTCCCACTGACACCTGTATATACCCTGTACAAATGAACGTCACGCTCGTAGTGGGTACGTAAATAGTACAGGGATGAAGAGCATCAGGACCACACTTTGATTAAAATTTTTAGGAATGTAAGCAGAACTTGTCATTAAATCTATGCATAGTCTTCATCAATCTTAATAACACGTGTGCATACAGATAAGTAATTGATTTTTAGATGCAGTTAATCTACTCACGTAAATATGTGTGTACTTGTGCAGGTGTGTGTGGGGGGGTAAGGTACACAGGCATATGTGCTTCATACAGCGAAATTATTCTTCAGAGGGAATACAATTTATTTCCACAGTTTAGCCAGTTTGCATTAATTCCATGGCAATGGAATGCTGAAAACAAATCCCAAACTTTCTGAACCCTGTGCCTGCGATTCTGGCAATACAAAGTACTGAGAACTTGTGCCCAGGGGAAGCTCTTCAGATCAGAGATTTTTTGTAAGGTGGGAACTGTCATTACCCTGCTGGGGTCCCCAGTGCATGAGAGGGGTTCCAAGGTGTTGTGCTTGTGCCCACCGGTGGCAACAGAATGAGCAGGTTTGTTGATGGCTTGTCAAAAATTAGAATGCAATCAGAACGTGGGCTGTGCTCCTTTTAAATAAACAGGCGGCATGGATGGTGTTCTTGACTTTAAAATTACATTCAGCTTTGGTTATAGGTCAGAAAGGTAATAAAACAAAGATTATGGTTGTATAATTGTAATCTGTGGTGTCTCGGAGTCCAACACTCAACAGCTTTGGAGTTTCTGTATGTAGCTCTTTTTTTTTTTTTTTGGCATAGTTTGGGGATATTTAAGTAATACAATTTGCTCAGGCAAACTGTTTGCATCCAGTTAATGTTTGACGGAATGAACAAATGGGTTTTCTTCATGTCCACTGTGTTATTTTAGCATTTCAGTAAAAGTGCAGGAAAATGTTTTGAAAATGCTATTTGCAGCTGCTGTTGCTACTGTGCATCGTCCTGCGGGCTCTGTGCCTGCCTTACGGGCTACCACTGTAAGGCACTGGTCCAGCTGCACTGAGACAGGAAGATCAGTGTCAAAGTGAAGGCAGAGAAGAGAGGGATTGTTATTTGCAGACCAAAATCACCAGGGCATAAGATTTTTGAAACCCTTTAAAAATAATTCTCTTTCCCCAATTCAAGCAAAATTTGCACTGCCTTGGAAATATCCTTAATATCTTCATTATAGAAAACAAATCTGTACAGATTAAACACTCTAAGTCTGAGCATTTGAGAGGTAAGACAATCATTATAATTATAAATACTTCTGTTGTCATGTGTGATCAAGTGGATTCGCTGTTGTAGCTTAAATATATTAACTTTAAACCTTTTTAATTAAGGATTTAGCACAATGCTGACAGAATCCCTCCTAGAATCCCGCATTCACCCTGGGCCTCTCTTTATGCTCAAAATATGTAGACAAATAGAGAGGAATTCCAAGGAGGATAGAAAACATGACTGAGAAGTTGGAAGGATTTGTTTATGAGGAAAGATTAGAAGAATGAAATGGGGAGATTTAGTTAAATGGGATTAAAAGCAACTAATCTGTGTAGCATTTATAGTTTCAGCAGATGAAACTCATCGTTCCTATTAAATCAACCGAGCTTCATTCTCCAAACTCAAATCTGATTACTGCTTTACTTATTAAAAAACCCAAAGCCTTCTACTATCAAGGGCTCTGATTTTTCGTAATTTTCAGAAAAGAACCTGCATTTGTTCAGCAGAGCAAAGTGATAACAAAGGGATGGGTTATAACTGGGTACAAGCATACGGAGTGTTCAGACAAGGAATGGCATTTCTTGACTTGGTAAATATTGATTCTGACTATCAGCAGTGAGAATTTTTTAAAGGGAATGATAGCTGGGCCAAAGCCCAGATTTTCTCTCAGTAGTAGCTACAGGTAGCAAAACAGTTTTTCAAAAGAATATCCATTGCAAGAAACACAGATTACCAGACTGGATTAAGAACTGGGACAAGTTTTAGCATTGAGAGTAACCTGACAGCCCTGATTTATATAGTTTTGCTCTCAAATGAAGTCATTCTTGCACTTGGTATTTTTTCTTTTTTACTTTTTTTTTTCTCTCTTTTTTTTTTTTAAATAAGGTATGCATTGCCTTCGTATGCACACAAACAACTTTGGATGCAGTTTAATATTAGTCTTAGAAACTAACAAGAAAAATTTTATTGTAAGTTTTGCCAGGGACTTTCTAGACATTCAGAAAGTAGCATGTGTTTTGAAAAGTTTTTATACTAATTTAAATTAACTCAAAAGAAACAGCTTTATGCAACCAAGAAACCAAAATTAACAGAGTAATTACTCAGGCCCCACATCTTCACCCTTTCTGAGATCTTAATAGCAAACCACCAAATCTCTAATACAAGGAAGATGCAGCCTGGTGTGAACTGGTGATTTGTTAACTTTGCAGGATTAATGTATCTTCACAAGAAAAGTTTTCTTAAAAAATGGAGCATAAACAATTCTTTCAAACTGCAGTTTATGCTTTAGACCCATGACAACAAAAATGGTTTTTTCTCCTTGAAGGTTTGTGTAGCATCAGGATTCCTTTGCATAAAAGAAATACTCCCTAATAAGATATAAAGGAGAGTACAAAAAAACTCCCAAACCCAGGATGGAAACCTAAGATTGAGCATAAATCAATGGTAAAAATTATTTTTCTAGTCCTCGTGTTCATAAAGAAATGTATTGCCCCGGAGTTTTTAATCTGTATTGTTTAAAACTCCTATCTAGTCCTGGCTGATGCCATTAGAAGATGTCACTTCTAATTCCAACCTGACCTGGTTGGAATTCTATACTGGACCTGAGCCTGTCCAGTATAGAAATGATAATGCAGCATTTCTTGATCCAAGAAATCCTGCCAGATCCAAGTTGGGCTGAAAAGTCATCCTTCCCTCACCCCTGCACCCCCCCATTCCAGCAACACATGTGATATGACCCCCAGCTTTGCTTTCCTCTGCCCAAGCAGTGTTCCCAGGAGGGTGGGAGAAACTGTCCCATGGGCTAGATATGCTCACCAGGCTGCCATTCTTGAAACAACAGAAATTTTCTGGGATCTTGATTTTGCTCGAGCAAGCATAGCTATAAGTGAATAAAGAGTTAATTGTTGCTCGGTGCCAGGAGCAGAGCTCAGCCCGTGGTGCTGGGCATAGCAGAGGGAAGGTGCAGCTGCGCTCCGGGGGAATTTTTCTCTTGCTAAATGACGGTGAGGGAAGGGATTCTTCTTACCTCACCGTGGCAAGCCCTCAGGGCAGGCCTTAGCCCTGACCACATCTCAAATATTTCCACGTTCTCAAGATAACTTCAGAGATAAGGGGTTATTTAACTCTGACAAATCATGGCGTTTGTTCCACACGATGTATAACTGCCAAATATTTATGCGATTAGTATCTGAATTCAAGCATACTTTAGTAGTACAAAGATGTGATTAGTCTCACCAGAATATGATTTTTTTAATGGACGTGGCTCCCACTTTCCAGCAAAGATTTAATAGCTGAGTCCTGCAGGGAAGTCTCCATTTACTGAACTTTTATAGCTTTAAAAATATCCTAGGGTACATTTCCTAGCATGCAGCATGGCACAACACAGAATTTAAATGAAATGCTGTGTTCAGAATGAATGAACATAGTGCGTAATGTCAATCACTACTCTCATGCTTTTCTTTTTTATGCCAAAATCATACAAATGAGTGACACTTACAGTGAGCATGGCTCTAGTGCTTGGGAGAAGAGTTTTTCCTCTCCAGTCTGAAAATCTGGAACAGGGGGCTAGGAGGTTCTGAGCACACCCTGGGGTAGCTGCTTAGCCTTCTCCACTTCCCTGGAGATCTGTGGGCATCTCAAATGTGCAGGGAAGAGGTGTTGAAGCAGACCAGCTCCCACAGCTGTTTTTGAGCCTTCTCAATCCTAACACACACGAGGAGACAGGAGCAGTGGCAATGGCACAGAACCTTCCCCTTTCACCCTCTATTTGTATCTGTGGTGTCTGCTGAGGTCCAGCTCAATGCAGGCAGTTCTGACCTGTATTATTGTCCCAGGGGACCTGGGCTCACAGTACACAAACTCCAAAGTCCTTGGGCTGCAGGAGCCAGTCATTGGGACTTCCCATGAACTTCTCCCAGTTTGGTTTTTAACCAAATGTAACTTTTCCCATTCTATGCCACTTCCCTTAAGATCAGAAGGTGGCTCTGGAGCCACCCACCAGAGGGAAGAGGCCAATCTGCATGACAGTGCATGTGCAGATGGAGAAATGTAGATAGAACAGCAGACTTGTCTTAAATTCCAAACGCCGGCACCTTCTGTGAGAAATCTCAGTTAAGTAAACTACGAAAAATAAACAGGTTGGTTGTTATTATGGGAAGAAAACCCAAACAACCCAAAACACGTGTAAAACATGGTTTGTCCCTAATGACAATGAGGATGGGCGGTGGGCGGTCAGCCAAACTGCCTTCCTCACACAACCAGGGTCTCAGACTATGAATCTGATAGAAGTAGATGGGTGTGCAATAACTGCAGAATCAGCATCTTGTTTTGAAAGGACTCCTGCAAATCCTGCAGGAACATTTCAGTTGCTATGGGCACCAGAAGGGAGCTTAATATAAGAGAAACTGTCTTAGGAATTCATGGGGGATGGGTGTAAACAGAATACATATGTAGGAACTGGAATGTCCCTAGCACTCAACATCAAATGTCATTTTGGGGGTCTTAATCCTCTGCTAATAACATTTTGGCATAGGTCTTTCCAGAGGAAAAATATAAGGTGGTACCTTTTTCCAGTTGCCTAAAGTGAAAAATAGGTAAATAGGTGATCAAGTTCTGTAAGATCCATCTGCATCCAATGTAGCAGAAGCATAAGGAAATCTGGATGCTCCAGATATAATTTGTCTGTAAAAGTAGTTGTTAAAAACAGGAATGGAAAATGAGGAAAATAGAAGAACTACAGTTCTTCTATTCAGGAAAAAAGGATCATGCTCTGCCTTTGGGCATAGTTCAAACTTCAGGCAAAAATCATTGGCGAGGCACAGCTGTCTGATTTAATTTATGGCTAGATTTCTCCCACTCTGGCTGTCTAGTGGACAGTGTGGACTAGCTAAGTGGATGAAAAGAAAGAAAAAGTAACCAGTGTAGAATAACTGCAAGTATATCTCAAGACAGACAAAGAGAATGCAAAATTAAATTCTTGATGTGAAAAGGATGGGACAATGAGCTCCTCTCCCCAAGATACCTTCAGAGAGGATTCCATTTCAGTGCTTTCTTTCTTGCTTGCTTGCATTATTTTTCATTGACGCATCCCAAAGAAAGTCTGAAAGCCTTTTATTATTTCTTATTTTCTTTTTCCTTTTAGTATGTGGTATAAGTTCTTTTTTATATATATTATTTTCTTGCCAATGTTAAAGCAGTTCCCATTTTTCTAGTTTGTTTCTGACACCTAGCTGTGATCAACAATGCTTCCTACTGAATCACTTCTTTCATCTATTCAGCTACTGTTATTTTCCTTATCTCCTCTCCCCCTTCACCAGCTTACCTCTCATTAACCCTCAGGGTTCCAAACATATTGTACCTCTCCCAAAGATACATATTTTTATTCAGACACAAGTCATTTTTGCTCACTAGCCTCCGTTTCCATAATTCCCTAATAGAATAGCTGTGTATAGTACATACTCTTTATGGCATGGTGAACAATAAACTCAGACATTAATTTATACTTGTGCATTGTATGCTGTTCCACTTCACCTTTTTCTCCCCTCTGAACTGATAGTCACATAAAAACTCATTCTTCTCTAACATAGGAAGTATAGTTCCATCCACATGTAAAAATCTGCTTGGCTAGAAATTTTATTTGACCAACAAAACTATTTCCTAAGAGTCACTTCAACCCCTTGCAATATATTTAAAATCACTTTTAAAAAAAGTAGTAGTGATACGCTAAACTACATTTCTGCTATTATAAAATATACAGGGGAGTTCTAGGAAATAAGCTGTCTCATTTATATGAATACATTTATGGCTCATTTTCAGATGTACAGCTGTCTTTACTTTTCTGAGAAAGAAAAGTGTGAAAAACCTAAGAGATTTAACTCCGGAGTTTTAGATATAACTTTTGTGATTGAAACTGGCGAAAGCAGCTGGAAATATAGCCAGCTACTCGCATAGACTTCCTTTTCTGCTCTCCCTCCAATTAATTGTGTAACCCAGCTCCAATCCTGAAATCTTTTCACAGCTAAAATTCATATAAAGTTTTTAGAAATAATGTGTGTTGTGTAACATGAGGTGAGAATGTAAGTTCAGATGCACACAGAAAAAGTTTGTTACTCATCCCAGTAAATAGCATACCTGTGTATTTAAGAAAAATTAAGATGATATGTGGGAGATTATATATAGGACTTCAGAGTTCAATGTGGGTGTAAAAAGAAAACATATTTTGGAAAACACATTTATCCTTTGTTACTTCAAACATGATTAACATTGGCTCTAAAATAGGTCATTTAACACTCATGGAAAGATTTGCTTTGTTAATACATTAATGGCCATGTTTATTGGAAGCATGTAAAGGTTTCTAGGTATTATATTAAAGATACTAAACTGTGGGGATTTATCTGTCTAAACTTAAAAACTAACATTTGGATGACTGCTGCTTATAAAACAGAAATTACTTTTTCTTTTTTAATTTGCGTGACATTTCTCCTAATTTCTTTATGTAAATAATCATTATTATTTGACTGTGTAAAGTATCTTTTACCAAAAAAACCCAACCACCTTAGAAAAATGGCTATGTCTTTCATATTTTTAAATGGAATGTTTATATTATTTTATGCTAAACTTTCTCAAAAATCAGTAAGATTCTAGCACAATTCAATGCAGTCTTTTGAGCAAAAGCAAATCACATCCAAGAACATTCTTACAGACATTAAAAATAATTGGCATCACTAAAAATTTCAATTTCGTGCCAGTAGCAAAATAAATACTGAAGTTCCATTTTGTGCAAGTAGTCCTTGCAAATTTAATCCTCAGAGATACTCAGTCCTCTATAACTTAATCTCTCCTTCATCTTATATTTATTACTTCAAATGATTAGTTTTCTACTACAGAGGAACTTACTGCTGTATCAGAGGTTTAATTGAGCTCCTTTTAAAGTATCATGATTGTGACTATAAAATCATGCATCCGCAGTAAGCACATTTATAGAGAACTTACAGCTTTAAATTTCACTTAGAAAAAAAGCCTTATACTCTCCTGCAGGTTCTGAATGCAGATTTACTATAAAATAAGTGAATAATAATACCAGGTTATTTTGGAAAGTGTTCTTTCATGCAATCACTGCATTTAGCACAATCCCAAAATGGCAGCCCAACAGGTGGTCCTTTCACAGCCTTCAGCCCAAACAATCAGAACAAAAAGGACACCAAGAATCGAATGTTCTTCAGGATTTAAAAAGCTGTTCACTTCCCTTTGTTCATTTTCAGATTTAGCCATGTTCATTATTGTTGAGCCACAAATGCAGGACATTCTTTTTTGACATTTTGCCATAAATAGACACTGACTGGGGCTGACTAGCCAGCTAGCTGCTTTGTCACATGCAAGCGGAAACTACTTCTTCACAAAGCGAATGCATTCCTGGTGCCTCAATGGCCCCGGCAAGCACCGGTTGTGACATGCTGCAAATCTGGCAAAGTCTAGGTTAACAAAAGTATGGGTGACAAAGGCTGAAGTTTCTCTTCCTATATTTCCCTCCACAGTAAGTATTTAATTCTGGCCTAATGAATTTGCCTGGAAGACTGGGTGTCACGTTGACAGGCTCTTGAATGTCTGAAAATATACTTCTGCATTGTGGGCTCTCTTTGGAGGGAACCCTTAGTTAACCGGTAATGATGGACTTCAGAGGCGAAAACTAAGATGAAATACTTGTTCCTCGGTATCTTAAAAGTTGTGAAAGTTCCTCGTTACAGTGATCTCAGTCTCAACGTACGTAACAAAAGATGGGCCCAGTCCTACGAGCCTTTAATGATGCAAGGAGCCTTTACAGCCGCCTTGGCGGGGCTGTGAGGAATTAGACAGGTCATGGGCACAGAGGCACAGATCAAGCTTTTTTCCCTCATGTGTGTGAATAAATGTGTTAAGCACATGTTTTGTAGAAAAGGCAGAGCTATAATGGCACCTAATGGCTCAAGTATAGTAAGTGAACTTACCTCCAAAATTTTTAATTTACCAAGTCAAATCCTTTTCTGCTACTGTGTATTTTAAATGTAGTACACACAGCTTTTTCTTTCTTTCTTTTTTTTTTTTAAATGTCCATCAAAATTCTAAACTTCCAGGATCTCCCGCTGCTATATTTCCTTGGAGATTTTCCAATGCCCATGGAAGTCCAGGGCTTCTGACACCCAATGGGATGTGGATGAGAGCTGTGTTTGTAGGCAGTCCTGGTGTGTGGGATGAGGGTTTGAAACCAGGCACTTGTTAGACTGAAATTAGACCCTGTTAACCTCTTACTTTCAGCATTCATTTTCTGGTGGAAAGCGTGACTTACTTCAAATTGTCTTATGAAAAGATATGTTGCAAATATAGATGAAAGATGAATGCATTTTAATTTTAAAAGATCTATGTTCAGAATTGCTTATAACAAGAAAAAAGATATTTGAATACTGCTGGTAACAATTCCAGTGCAGGCACAAGGAAACTTGTGTCCTTGCAGTTCTGCTGCTGCCAAAGTCAACAGCACAGTCTGGAAGAAAACAACCTTTAGGTACAGATAGAGTCTTGCAGTCAGGTAGCAGCTATGCTGAGCAGTGAATTTTTTCCTATGAAGTTCAAAAATTTAAAATCAGGAATGAAAAAAACTCAGTGTTGAACAGGTTATTGAATGAAGCTGATATTTAGTTTAGTTTGCCATCCTGGTTTACCTGAGCTCACTGTATGTGCAGGAAGAAGTTTGTAAGTGAATGAAAAGGTGAGAGTCAAGACCTGGGCTTGAGACCCTGAAGATACTTGGGCAAAGTCCTTCACTATGGATCTCCCCTTCCAGGCTCCTGAACTCACTGGGCCTGTTTTGACTTGTAAACCTTCATGGAGGGCTGCGAGTCCTCATGGTGTTCCTCAGAAGGAGAAGCCTCTTGCCTTTTTTTTTTTTTTTTGTAGTAGCAAATCTAAAATTGATCAACTTTTCAATATATGAATGCAAAATCCATAACCCTCATAGATTTCAGGGGAAATCGGTTAGTAAATTGTTTAGGCCAAACATAATTATTATTGGGTGCTAAATGATGAATAAGTGTTGTAAGAGGACTTTGGCTTATTTTCAGCCACAAAGTACACATAGGCCAGAAAAGTCTGCTTGTGAAAAAAACCCAGAGTACAGTGGCACCACAGTGGGCCTTGATGCTCTTTCTAATCTTATCCTTATTTTTACTTTTATTCTAGCCTTAATATCATTCCAAAATTCCCTAAAAGCTGTTCTAAATCAAGATATCTTTCATAAAGAAAAGTACTTATACTAAATATCTGTGTACATTTTTGCAGATCCAAGTCCATGTTTCAAGTTAAAACTCTGTGAAAAATTATAATTCTCTTTGTGTGGCAGTGCTGATTTATAGGAAGAAAAGTAGGAGTCACAGGACACAGAGAAACTTCACTAGAATAAATCAAACACCACTGAAAGTCAATTAATGCGGAGGTAGAAGCAGGAAAGCATCCAGCTTTACCTCTCTCCAGACAGCAATAAGTCTCTTGCAAATTTAGCTGTCAGAAATGATTGCTTTGTTTTCGACAAGTGGCATTACTTCCTCTTATACTGGAATTAAAATTGATTGAAATTGATTCATGACTTTTCAATATTTCCCACACCCCTTCATTCCTTTCAATTTGAAAACATTATTTCAGTGAAGTAAACACAGATAGGAACAGCATATATATGGGTTTTGTTTTTTTTTTTTTTTTCTTTGAGACATCTAAGTACTAAGATGAGAGAATGGTATAACTAGTGGTTTTTGACTGGGTAGTAATTCATTTTCCATTAAACAGGTGATTTCAGAAATTATGTTTTCCAAGGTTTTTTAAAATTTTTTTTACTGATTCTTCTGAGGAAAATATAAGGAAGAAGGTAACTAATAAATTCCTAAGCAGCCACACAGAAAGGTTCAAGTAAGAATACAAGTTTTTCTACGCAGCTTGGAAGGGTTTCTCATTTGAAGTCTTGCTCCTGCTTTTGGACCTGCCTGGACGAAGGGCAGCAAGCAGGCAGTGATGCCAAGCGGTGGGACCAGCCCGGGACCAGGCCAAGGGGGATGTGGAACCTGCTCCAGGCAGGGGTTTGTGGGGAAAAACAAGAGCCTGGCAAAAGTGCAGTGATGGTTCAAGGAGCTCCTGGCAGCATTTCTGACGGTGGAACCACCTGCAGTGTAGCTCTGTCTGAACTTTGTCTTTGGTAGCTGTAAAAAATGCCCTTGTTTGGATTCAGCTGCGGGACCAGTCTTTATGATCACCATTTACCTACAGGGAACTGAGGGGTAGAGCCTGGAAAGACCAAACGATTTGCACAGTTTCACCAGTAACTTGTGGATGTGGCAGGCACTGAACCAGTCCCTGCTAAATCTCAGCAGAGAACAGTAAGCATGAGAACATTCTTTCCCCTAGAACACAGAAGTTTGTATATAGCCTAACTGAATTCCTTGGTTTTTAGTGTTTCTACCCTGTTGTGTTTCATGCCTTTGGTCAACTGCTGCAGAACCCCACGTGAAGCCAGGGTGTCTTGCTTTAAAACAGAGACCTGTGTGCCACCCTTATATAGACCCACTGGCAGAAGTCCAAGGACTTCCCTTATCCCAGTAGAATTTTTCACATATTCCAAGGAGTGAATAATTAGAAGATCACCAAAAGCATGGGAGAAAAAGGGAGGATAAGGTAAGTAATCTGACTGAGCAAGGGAGAGCAGGTGGGAAAGGCAGCAGTGATTGCATTGCTGAATTGTCAGGAATAGGTGTGACTAGCTTAAATACAAAGCAGCTGGAGTCATAGGGTAGGTGCTGGGATTTTGTGAGAAGTGTTGGATTGTGGAAGAATGGCAGGGTTTCTTTCTTGCCATGAAGGTATGTTATGTTCTTGGTGATTAGTACCTGGTAAATCTCTTTTCCTAACTCTTGCTGTAGTAAATCTATTCTCTCAGAAGGTAGGAAACAGGTAATATTCACTCAGGCCACGCAGCAGTCTCTCTGTGTGACTGACAAATTAAATTAAAAGGCTACAACAAATATTTTGTAGTTAATAAATTTTCAGAGTTAAAAAACCAACCATAACAGTATCCCTAAAAACTAGATTGTGAAGCCAATTCCTTCCCTAGTTAATCCTACAAGAGCCATGAACCCTGGTTATAAACTGAAAAGTTGATACTGACAGAGAGAAAAATGGTAGCCATTGTAGGCAGAATCACAGGGTTCTGTGTCACTAGGAATAAGAAAAATCTTTTGCACCTGTGATGTTCTGAGGGGCCTATACTCTGATTTTATTTGTCACAGAAACAGCTCTTCTCTATGTTGTTAATGACCTGACACCCTTTAGACTTCTTGGTGTCTGTGTAACCTTCAGCAGCAGCCTGTCAGAGTCACGTAACCAGAATTGGTTCCTTCCTCTCCTGTCAAACTGCTTTTTCTTTGTTTTCATCTCCTCTGTGCTAACAACCCTTCTGTGTAGCATCCTGCAAGGTCAGTCTCTGACACTCTCCTTTGGCCCATCTTGTATCACCCTGGTCTCTTCTCTACCTTCACAACTATCTGTGCTGGCTAAGTGTCTTCTCTCCTGCGGCTCCACCACCTGGAACAACCTTATTTTGTCTCTTGTTGACTCTGTCTTGTTTCAAATTGCATTTGAAATAGCTTTTCACCTTTGCTATACCTATTTTTCTCATTCTCTGCTGCTTGCTTGCCTTGTAATTGCGTTACAGGCACTCAGTGAAGCACTTTGGCACAGCTAAAAGACAAGTCCATATACACAAATGTTATTGTACTATTGTGTTAAAGTGGAATTTGCAGGCCAGAACAGTTTGTTGTTTGATATGTGTTATTGTTGTAAAACCAAAGCAGAGACAAAACACTGCCTGTAAGTAGGGGTTTTGAACCAATGCTTCCCTCAGCCTGTGCTGGAAGGTTTATCAGTACTGTTTCTCCACCAGCAAGAATCGATTAGTGTCAGCCACTTTTAACATATTTTTTTTTTTAAATACTCTAAACAATCTACATTTTGCAGTGGGTTTTCTCCTTTGCTGTTTGGGGCGTGTAATAATGAAGAGCTGGGAGTGTTCGCTATGAAGGAGTCTCTCATCCCCACAATATAAGAAAAATTTTTTGTCATAAGCTGTTGTAACATGTCAGTGGAGATTTTCCACTCCACTGGGGAAGTCCTGTGTCTGGCTGTCTCACGTTAGGCTGTGGTAGATAAACCAAGCTTAAGTATGACACTTCTTGTTGCACCTTGGCTGTGTTATCTGAACAGGCTGCCTTCCTACAGAGGTAGTTTAGTCTGTTTTGAACAGAAAGCTCTCTCTGCTTTCTTCTCCCATTCTATGATGCTGATATTTGGTGGCATCAAATTCTGAAAAATTAATGTGGGCATGGAGGCAACAATCCATACATTTTCTTTCCTTCTCAAGTTTTGTGCAAAGTCTGAAGTTCAGTATTTGAGCTTGGTTGATGCTATGCACCCATTTGTCCAGAGAAGCATCTGATCAGCAATGAGTAAAACTCCTTGCTAGTTTTCTTCAAATTTATTAGTGGTGGTTGTTGTGACTGATTACAAAATTAATTCCCTGTGTGGTGGTCAAGCAGAGCAGCTGGCATGCTTAAGTAAATTTGTCAAATTTACAAAGTGTACCTGCCATTACTGCAATAATTCTGCATACATCTTGCTTTCTTGCTGTTATACATACAGGTTACATACATGAAGCTCCAACTACATAAAGTGGAGGTGGGGTAATTAAGGGCACTTTCTTCATTTTTTTAATGATTTGGGTGATACAGGTCAGAGGTTGGTAATGATTCTTCTGTATAAAGACAATTACAGTGCAGGTTCTTCAAACTACTCCCCATATAGAAGACTCTTAAAAGAAACAGATCAAGAGCTAGGTTTGGGGGAGCTTGGGGAAGGTTTGTTGTGCTACATGTTTTCACAGCAAGAGAGGAGACTCTGGTGGAAAATACCCAGCCAGCTTCTGTTCATTTTGACAACTCAAAGAGAAGTGGGACAGTCTCCATTAAATGCAAAACTCTTTATGTATGAACTGTGTATAACATAACGTAGCATATGCATCTACAGTTGTATGGGAGACTATGTGTAGACTTACTAGAATTGTCATTTAAAAGGCTACAGAGGCAAAGCTTTAATTCTTTTGAAGTGTTAGTAGGGGTATAATTCTAGTTTTGAGCCAAATGAGTTTGTGACAACTGATTTAGCCTGGCTGTTGCTACAAAACTTCATGATAACAGAGCATATTGTAGAACCGGTTAAATAGGTCATAATTAAGTAAGAAATGTTATTATATTTATGTATAAACAACTTATTTGTATTCATAGTGGATTGTCTCCACAAATCTATTCTTGTCTCAGAGCCAAATAGAAATTTAATGTCATTCTTATGTTTAGGTGAACATCACACTCTTGTATTCCCCTCTGTTTGGCCTTGAATAAAAATCAGAGCAACAATAATATAAATGGTACGAAAGTAGTCATGAAAAGTAGCCCATCTGTACTGGACAGAATTCTACAAATCAATTAGATGGTCATAAAAAGCTAAACAGATGTGGATGAATCAACTGTGGAAACAAAATGGATTGAACTCTTACATTTATTGTTCATGTATAACCCTTTTTAATAACCAAGATGGGTAAATTACACTAATTAACCTTTAAAAATTTAGATGATTTCTAAATAATAGCTTCAAACAATGCCTATTCTTTTCATTGTTACTTCTAAGTGTTTTGTCCATGACAAGGCAGTTTCATTAGAAGACCTACAGAGATAGTTGTTTAAATGTGCTTTTTCTTTTTTCTTATTTCTCAATTAGACTTTCTATACTACATTCTCCCACCTCTACCCATCAGATAGTGCTTGAAGCCAGAAGAAATCAAATCCATATATCCTAGGAAGCAATGACCACAGGAGAAAACTCATCTCCTGGAGACCACTTGAGCTCTGGGTCTCGCTGCTCTTGGGTGGGATCGATGATCCGACAGGACAGCAAATCCTATTCTTAGCCATAGGAGCACATTATTCCGGCTAGGGCAACACTGGCAGCAAAGGCAGCATGTAGCTCCATGCTTTTGGACAGGTTGCCTGGATCTAGTTTTCATCCGCTTTCTGCCATGTTTGAGGTAGCAATAGAGAAGATTGAATGGGTTCATAGAATCATAGAATGGTTTGGGTTGGAAGGGACCTTAAAGATCACCTAGTTCCAACCCCCCATGGGCAGGGACACCTCCCTCTAGAGCAGGTTGCTCAAAGCCCCATCCAGCCTGGCCTTGAGCACCTCCAGGGATGGGGCATTCACGACTTCCCTGGGCAACCTGTTCCAGTGTCTCACCACCCTCACTGTAAAGAATTTTTCTAGCATCTAATCTAAATCTTCCCTCTTCCAATCTAAAACCATTACCCCTTGTCCTGTCACTGCACTTCCTGACAAAGAGTCCCTCTCCAGCTCTCCTGTAGGCTCCCTTCAGATATTGAAAGGCCATTATAAGGTGTCCCTGGAGCCTTCCCTTCTCCAGGCTGAACAACCCCAGCTCTCTCAGCCTGTCTTCATAGGGGAGGTGCTCCATCCCTCTGATTATCTTGGTGGCCCTCTGCTGGACCTGTTCCAACAGATCCATGTCCTTCCTGTGTTGAGGGCTCCAAAGTTGGACACTGTACTCCAGGTGGGGTCTCACAAGTGCAGAGAAGAGGGGCAGAATCACCTCCTGTGACCTGCTGGCCATGATTCTTTTGATGCAGCCCAGGACACAGTTGGCTTTCTGGGCTGCCAGTGCATGTTGCCGGCTCATGTTAAGCTTCTCATCTACCAATGCCCCCAAGTCCTTCTCCTCAGGGCTGCTTTCTAGCCATTCTCTGCCCAACCTATATTTGTGCCTGGGATTGTCGTGTCCCAGGTGTGGGATCCTGCACTTGGCTTGGTTAAACTTCACATGATTTGCATGAGCCCACCTCCCAAGCCTGTCCAGGTCCCTCTGGGTGGTATCCCTTCCCCATGTTATAGCACAGCTGAAATCAGGCTTCTGCAGCCATGGGAATCCCTCTACCCTGAAGTACTTGGGAAGTCTTCAACAGGGAGAGGGGAAACACTTGCTTTCATTGTGGAAGGGAAAAAGTATCTGTAAGGCAATCTTTCTGGAGACTTTTTTTTTTTTTTTTTGCCTCTTCAAAGCATCTTCTCCATGTCTTAATTCAGGAGAGGATAGTCCAGCATCTGTTACTGTAAAAAATATTGTGTTTGTTCCCACTAGCGCAAATGACTTGCAAAATCATCAACCAAAACAATTTTTTTTTTAACTCAGCATTTTGATTACTTCACTTCTTCAAATATTGTATCTTTGGTGTTCTGGTGTTAAAATTTCTCAGTGGTGGCATAAGGTCTTAATTAACACAGAAGAGAGAATTTACGATATATTTTTTTAAAAATACATAAAAAAAATCCAGCACCAATCACAATACATTGGATGGAATGGTGAATGGTTTGAGTTTCCTAAATTACTGATATTACCTGCTGATACAAGGGCTGTTCAAAAGGGCACTTCACTTTTGGGTTTATTTATTAAAATCCTGCACTCAACTGTAGGGAATTAGCCTCCTAGAGAGGAATCGGTCCCTACTTGGGGGAGGCTGAAGCGGAGAAAAGGATCATGCACACACTGCAGAGCTGCACAGTAACACCCACTGCCTTAATCCATCTCTCAGGCAAGGTGCTAAACAGCCATGGGAAGCACTCCTGAGGGAGACAGATGTTCTTGGCTTAAAAGCGATGCTCTTAGACATCTTCCTCAAATAATGAATGCCAGATTTACAGTGCTGTATGATTATCCTTTTTTGTCTTGTAACCAGAAGCCCTTAACAACTGAGGTGAAGTGTGAAATGCAGGCCATTGGACTCTGGCAAAACCTGGAAAAATCTCTACATCAGCTTTCAGGTAAGCATAAAAAAGGAGACAGAATGCCTCCCTTTTTCCATGAAATTTTGCACGTTGCAGCCAGGATACAAGTCTGCCTTGACTTCTTCCAATGGAAACCAAACTATCTCAGTTCTTGGTTGGCTACGGAAATTTTAAGTATTTCCTACAAAGCATGCCCTCCTTGAAAACATCAGGTGCAGAAGATGCAGCTCAGGTAAGAGCCTTGGCAGCCCACATATTGTGGACATTCTCTTTTCCTGCCAGTTTACAACAGAATAAGATTGTCAGTGTTGGTAACGTGGAATAGCTGTACACTAGAACAATGGTAAACCTGGCAAAATTAAGCAATGCAATTCCTAATTGCATGCAATTTTAATATAGGGGGAGTGGATGTGTGGGAAAGGTTCACAGAATTTCATCTGAACTTTGGATACATCATCCTGCAATGGGTTGCTGTTGGGTTTGGGGCAAAGGCAGCCTTGCATACAAAAATTACCATTGTGTGACCCAAATACAGATGGCTTTTATCTACTAACAAGTTAGAGGTTCACATTGTCCTAAGATAATTGCTTTTCCTCCTCTTGTGTGACTCCAGTAACAAATCCCAGAATCCAGCTATGGCATTTCTGCCACTGACTGGGGGAGGAGGGTGGGGAGTGGTGCTGTGACCTCCTCTCAAATGGCCATGTTGAAAGTAGGATAGACTTTTCATAAAAAGCACACTTGCCTGTGAGCCTCAGTTAATGAAGGATCTGCTCTATGGTTATCGTTTTTATGCAGGAGGAAACCTGCATAATTGGTAGTTCTGGAAAATAGATCGTGCAAGAGTGTCTGCATCTCTTTTAATTATGAGGTGTGGTGGATGAGGTAGCTCATCTCTTTCTGAAGAAATAGTTCGTACAGTGAAGTCAGCTTCCAGAAGGTAAAGCCCCAAGAGACAACAGGCAAACAAGGATAAACTGGTAAGACCAGTAGCGCTGAATCCAGGCAAAACATCCTGTTCCCCCACCCCTCCGTGCATAAAAGCCAGAGCAGAGGAAGGGAAATTTCCAGCAGCTTGGAAGCCCTCTGAAAATTGCAACTACTTTTAATGTGCAACTCGCAGCAGAGATCTCTTTCCAACATGTTTTTTTAGGACAGGCACATTAGCATTACGCATAGAAGAAATTAACAGCTTGAAACCAAAGAATGGCAAAGGTCTAAAAGCCAGAGGAATACACTTGAAAAATGTCAAGGTATCTGTAGCATTTATTTGATAAAGTATATAGGGCTAATAAATTACCATCCAGAGTACTTCTACTGTTGTCTCCTCAGCTATTGTCTTGCTACAATTCATCTTCATTATGCTTTCAACCCTTAACTGCTACGCTGCTGCCATCTTGAGAAAGAGCAGAAGGAGAATCCCAAGGCAAGATCTCTTTCAAGTAGCAAGCAATTCACTGCAGAAAAAGCCACTCTGAAACTGCTAATGCAGTCTTTCTTTTAACTAGTCTCCCTTGAGGAAGTCAACAGTGCTAACAGTTTATTCCAAGAAGTGACCCCAAATGAGGATTGAAGTATTTTTATATATATGTATACACACATATGTACTTGCTTTAATGTAAACTAACAAGTAATTCAGTATTACCTTCTCTTCCAGGGCTTCAATCCAGAATTTTCCAGAGACACCTACACAGTGCAGTGCAGGAGACTTAGTCAGCACGACCCACCAGCAGCTGAATGATGATGCACGTGAGTAGAGGCTACTGGTTTATAAAAGCTAAATCTCTGTAGTCATCCCTCTTCTCCTCAGTTGTCACTGCCACCTCCCACCACTCTTGCAAGCACTATTGTGTGAAGTTGGCACCAGGCACAATTACATCCACAGTGTAGTCGTCTGGGTTCTTGGGACACAGGTCAAAAATTAAAACAGTGTTTGGTAGACAGGAGGTAAACCTTACCTACTTAAGCCAAAAGTTACAGCTCACTGTGCTGCTTTGACAAAATATCCCTCATAGTATGAGCTGTTAGGATTTTCAACAATGGCAATGCTTGCATAACAAAAGCAGGCTCTGTAGAATACTGTACTGATATGTAGCATGCAATCTGGTCGTGGTCTTCAACTGCAAAAGTACCTCTTCATATCTAATGGAGTATTTGAGGCACTGAGGACTGCTTGGGTTAATTTCTTTCTGGGTGTCTGACAGGCAGCTATAATGCTGTCTGCTTTCCTGGAGCTAGGACCAGAGCTCACAAGGCTTTGTCTCCTACCTCTACTGGTTCACCGTCAGAGAAGTATTAGGTGGAGTTGCTGCAATAAATGTTAGATAAGAACAGAGAATGCCTACTATTCCTCAACATCAAGACTGCATCAATCAGTCCCATTCATAACACCAGCCACAGAGACCAACAGAGGGCCAGCAACAGCACAACTGCTGCAAGCACAACTGTTAGTACAAAAGACTCCCTCCAAAACAGCTCCTTTTCTTCTTTATTGGGATAAAGACAGAGACAGCAAATAAACTGAAGAACTGGTATAAATAGAAAATGGTTTATTCAAAAAAACCAAGCTTACCACAAACCAAACAAATCCCACTTGGGTGTGTGTCCAAAGGTCTGACTTTAAATTCAACTACGTATCCAGCATCCACACTCAGAAGTGCTGTAAGCATGCAGACGGCAGGAAGGGAAGCAGGTACCTGCTGGCATGCTCCTGAAAACCTCCCCTGGACCTGTCTTTAGAATATATTAAGTTTGCTAGCAGAGTATGACGTTTTAATTCCTACAGGACACTGAGGAAGTGAAGAACAAGTGTCTCTATAGAGGTTTTCCATAACCATCTTCCAAAAAGAAATGCAACTTGCTGCAGTTCTAACAGCTGTGAAAACAGTGACACATATGGAAAAAGTCTCAGGTAAGCATACATAATGCAAGTGGGTTTGTAATATTTTTTGCCTAAGACAGTTATTTGCAGTACTAAGAAGTTTTGCCTAAGATACTTATGAAGAAGTATTTAGTTTTATTCCATAAGCCTATGCAAACTACTTGAAAGCATTCAAAGGATAGCCCTTTTGAATACTCAATCATCAAAAATTACACATGAAATGTAGCTTTTCTATGTGGGTTAAGACATTCCACATATGAACAATGCTGCAATCCTCCTTTATAACAGAAGGGAATGGATTATTAGAATGCTATTCCTAAAACATTCTTCATTTTAAAGTAACTATTTATAAACAGTCTTACTAATGAAATGAGTTCTTCTGAAAGAAAGCTTTCAAGATAATCCAGAAGGAGTTGATATGCCTGCTTTGCTTCCATTGCTAAGGTCCTTCCCGATGAACACGACTCCGTCTCTGGTTTAGGTGTGTGTGAAGTGTGACAAGGATTCTGAAAAGACTTTTTATCGAAGAAGCCGCTCAGCCTCCTTGGACTTGCTTTCTTTAGTTTTCCTCAGTAATGCCTGTTTTATAGCATTGATCTTTTCATCAAGTTCAGCCAAGGAATAGTTCTGCTAAAAGAACAAAATAAAAACCACAATCATTTACATCTTGTAATTGCTAGGTAAGTGGCAAAGCACTTGATACTTGAGGTCACTGCATGTTGCACTAAATGATAGAAATACTTTTGCAGAATTGTCTAGTCTATGGCTATTTAAACTTGAAAGAAAAAGAACGTAAACTTAGAAGAAACAGATATATTGATCTGTGATTACGACCTGCCATGCTATTTCCAGTAGATGCTTGTTTAACCTGTTCATAAAAAACCCTCAAAAACTCTTTGATGCTGAAACACTGGACAAGACTACCTAGGTCTTGTAGAACTGGTCTTTACAACTGAAGGATTTATTTCCTACTACCCCACATCAATCTCCTTTATGTCTACTTAACCTGATAATTTTGTTGATCTCTTCTTATACAAATATTCACTCTATGGAGGATTTTTTCTCTTGTGTAAACAAGCCTCCTTCCTCAAGTCTCACATGGCCCACATCCTGTTCTAAGCATTCTCCCCCATCCATCCCTCTCCAAGCGTGATGCCAGCGGCAGACACTGTTCCAGCTACAGTCTTGCTTGCGCTGAGAAGAAATCCTCTCTTGGGGCCTGAAGTATATGGTTAATGCATTTTCAGCACCCCAGAATGGGACCTGTCTTACTGACTTTAGTTAATAACCACCCCAATGTCAGGTTGTTCTGCCACACTTTTGCTGAGCCAGCCATTTCTACTTCGATTGTCTCCTCATGAATCAATAAAATGAATTAAAAAGTTAACTGAAAAATCAAGAAAAACCACAAAACTAGAAGACATTACTAGGCGGCTGATCAGAATTCACAAATTGCTTGTTACCCCCAGCTTGACTAACATCATTACAGATTTATTTTATTCTGTTACCTTTTAACTGGTAAAACTGGCTACTAATGTAGCCTCGTACAGACTCTTGGAAGACTCATTTCATTGTGACACCCATTAAATTTCTTTCTCCTTCCCTCTCTGTCTTTGCCACCAAACTACCCAATACTGATGCATCTATTTCTGAGAAGTTGGATGCTTCTGTGGTAGAACTTCTGATTATTTTTCACTCGGAACATCCTAAACTTAAAGTAAACAAAAGTTAACAGCACTTACGTGGGAAGGTTGAATCTTTCTCCTCTTGCCAGAACAGCTCTAAAGAAAAGACAGAATGAAACCAGGCTTAATATTGCACTGACAGAGGATCACAAGCAATTCTGTAACAACGTTGACAAGAGTCTTTAAAGTACAGAAAGAACACTGACGGCCATTCCATGAATTAAAGAAATCTGTTTTATAATTAAGTGTACTTTGGATCAAGAGAAATACTACTGGAGAGCAGGCACAAGCTGTTGAAGCTTCTCCACTCTTGGCAGCCAAGAACTAGCAACTTAACTGAAGCTTCCTTCAAACAAAACGAAGATCAATATCCAGCTTTTGAAACTGTCAATATTTTGCTCCCTAAAATTTTCCTGTATCCACACCAATACGTATGCAACACTATAATTGCCACCATCACAAATTTTTCCCAGAAGATTTCTGTGGAAATTTCAGCTTATAAAAGTGTATGTTTTAACTTCTGGTTTCCAATAACTTGAAGGAATAGCCTCACAAATAAAGGAATTTATTGGTCTCCAAAACAAACAAAGAAATTAAACAAAAATTGGTATTATTGCTACTGATTTTTAATTGCTCAGTCTTCTTTGGCTGGCCTCAAGGGAGAAGATTAAAATTATTCTTTCATCATTAAAATATGATCAACAGTAAAAGAGACATTCTTACTGTTACATGGGGAAATAAGAGCAAGATAACAGACAAGACATTTCTATATCAGCTAAGCAGAGCCTAATGTAGTCACAGCTAATGTTCTCTTTGTCCTAATCTCCTTTGGTGAATGAACAATCAGGTTCACTGTTCAGAAAATGACAGAACTCTGCCCAAATACTAACAACAAAGGAACCAAAGTCATAGAATCACACAAAACAATTTTTAAAAGGTTTACTGTCTCCCTCCTATTGGAAGTTATTTCACGTAACTGATCTTCAGTAATTAGATCATGTACAGAAGCTCAGAGGATTTCAGCTGATTTTAAGCCATTAACAATTCACATCAAGATCAAAACTTTAGTCAATTTTCTTGTCATAAAGAAGACTTCAGATTTTAATGCAGGGTGGGGGACACAACAAACAAATCCAACCTCTAGAATATATTTCATACGTGGCAGTGGGGCTAGAACTAGATGATTTTTAAGGTCCCTTACAATCTAAACCATTCTATAATTTCTTACACATTACTTAAGCTTGGGTGGCTGTAATTCCTACCTCCCCCATAACAAGTACTATTTTCTTTAAAATGAGAAATTAGGTAGAGAAATACGAGCTTACATAGATGGTTTATATGAAATATACACATTACAGGAAGCCAGCGTTGTCTACCAGAAGCCTCTGTCCTCTAACTCATTAGGTTTTTGTCCATACATCAAAGATCTAAGCACAAAATTCCAAAATGCATTTAGGTATGCTAAAAGAAGTTGAGAGAGTTTCTTACTACAGATTGAAAATATTCAGGAGACAGTCCTTCCAGCTCAAGGATTTTATCTTCAAGCTTCTTAATTCTCTGATAAATGTCTCTTGGTACAGGACCACCTAAATACACCAGTACAAATACAAAGAAATCAGAAAACGTGCTGGAATAACTTTTTAAACTAGAGATTGCAAGTTTCACAGGTGAATTCTTTGAGTCCAGCTATCAACCAGTAGCTGAAACAAAATGAATAAATAGGATAATAAAAGGAAGAGTAATTAATATGATTCAGGGTAAAACCTGATTGATAAGCCAGCGCAGCCAGTGAAGGCAAAAGACAACTTTATGCAGGTGGTTTAAATATGTCTGACAAAGTCCCTGGAACAACTTATGATCACTCTTACAATACATTGATTATGTCACCAAACGTTACCACTTCAGAACTGACAGCAGCATCAGGAGGAAGCAGATGGGATGGCAGAGCACACATTAATTCAGCACTGATATCTAAGACTGTTCTGAAGGAAACCTATGTCCTCTAAGCATCAGAGGTTAGAGGACAGGTACGAATTGGGCTTCACAAAGAACAGCGTTTGCCTGGTGATAGATGGGAGAAGCAGTGGTGGGGAGAATGTGTGTGTGGAATGGAGTAACAGAGCTTTGGTAAAAAAAACAAACAAACAAAAAACCCAAACCCAAACAACAACAATAACAAACCACAACAAACCCCTCAAACCCCACCTCAACTCCTTTGCTGTTTGCAGCTATATGACAACAGCTTGGACTCGATTCCCCATGTAAGAACAAAACTGATGAAAACATAAGCCACCCGTTTCCATTTCTTTTTAGGTCTGTTAGGTAAAACAATTCTATTCCACAAACTACTGAAATAAGCACTAATGGATTTTTTTGCCATTCATCTATTTCCTTACTTCAGACAGGCAATTCTGCAGGTAGCTTCCCTCCTCTACTCATCACTCAGCAGCTACTAATTAAATTGGCTAACCTCTCACTCTTCTTAATATTGCTGTCTCTTAATGTAAAGGGAAAAGAGCAGCACTAGAAGAGGCTGTTCTGAAAAACAGCAGGTGAGTCAAGAACAACTGTTTCAGTCATCAGAAAAAAAAAAAATTAGCCAGCAGGTAGCTGAGGCAGGTTACCAGCTCAGATGTATACTTTTTGCACAGCTGCTGGGGTAACAAATGACCTTGAAATGTTGATTTGGACAGGAGTTGAGCTGCAATTGCAGTTTCACCCTCTTCCTCTATACCATAGTTCAGATGTTCTGTTCCTCCAAACAAAATTATGTCACCTATTATAGGCACAACCTGCATGCAAGGGTCCCTCCTTAGCTGCCCCCAATCATTATCCCTGATACCCATAAATTCTAAAGCTGCTACACAGAATAATCTTAACACTGTCCAGCCACTTGCAAATTCTATTTCCATGCATAAAAAACACCTTATTTTTGAGACAGCTATACAGATAAGATTCAAGCTCTGACTGCTGCCTCAACAGTATCTATGAGTATTTTACTCCCTGCCAGAGGACTTCGACCCCATATGCATTCAGAGGAATCTAGTGATACAGTCAAAGTTCACCACATTCTTAGAGAATGGATTGGGATCTATTCAGACGACAAAAAAAGTCAGTACGATGTGTAGAATGTTCACTTTATTAGGTGGAGATCTGGGCTTCTGTTCTGTTTTGAAACCATTTTTCAGGAAAAATACAGATTCCTACTTGATAAGTGCTGGGGTGAAGAAAGCAACTACTTTAAAAAAAGTCAGTAGCTTTGTGGTTATGACATTTATTTTAGTGAAAGGTGTGGACCTACGTTTGCATGGCTAAAGGAAAGTATTGACAACGAGCTTCCCACATTCTGGGAAATAAACTTCTCACCTAACAGTATTTCAAGAATCATCCACCTTTAAGAGAAGGTTTCAGGTTGTCTTTTGGCTTCATCTTTTTCCCAGCCCACAAGGTGTCTATGTAGCAGGACAGAATCCTAACCTCAGCTTCTCCTGTTCAGTGGGTCAAGGCCAGGGGACTCCACTGGCTGTGGAGAACCCCGACCTCCAAATAGTCCAGATTGTTTTAAATCCCATTCTATAGTGTCTCTCTCTCATTTGCCACCACATCAAGTGTAGATTTACTAAGTCAGTATCCCGGTTTTGGGCATAGGTGGGTTCCATTTTGGGTATAAAAATCTAAACATTAGATTGTAGTACCTGGGGTTACTAAACCCTTCAGTGGATCTATCCACTGTTTTTACAGTCACAGTTTTTTTATAGACTTGCCCAGTTTTACTGCAGTAATAATAATTGTATTACAAACTGGCACACACATGTCAAAATTAAAACATCGCACAAACCTGTTTGCAAACGTAAGTGTGCTTCAATGTTTTGCAATCTCTCCTCAACAGCTTGGTTTCCACAATCATGAATGGACACATTTGCTTTGTGACTGGATCCATGTGCTCCTTCAGATCTAGTCTGAGGTCCATATGTATTTACTACCCTAGAAACTGGGCAAAGAGAACACAAATATAACATCTATGCAGATGAAATACAAAGCACATCTAACCAAAACAATCAAAGTATTAAAATACAAAACCTTCTGTTACATTGATTTCACACCAGTCTCGCGTGTGAAGGGTCCCACACACATGAAGATCAAAGGTTCAAGTAAAAATATTTTCCTATTTTTGTATGAGTAACTAAAATAAACAAAAACCTAGAGTTTCACATATGCAAAGTAAAAGAATTACTTGTACATTCACGGAGAATGGCAGTATCAAGAATTTGTCATCAGCTGCTGAAAAATATCAGAAAACCCACTAACTATGTCAGCAGTTGCACACGCGAGCTGTTGTGAATGTAAAGCAGCAGCCAGACCCAATACTACAGGAAGCAGCATAAATACAAGACAAAGGGAGGTATAAAACTAGAAGAACCACTCTGAATCTCAGCAAGGAAGTTATCTTCTTATTTTTGTTATTCAGGTAACAGACTCTTCAGATGCTTCTTAGTCTATCTTTTCCCCTTGCTGAACCATGTCTTCATCAGAAGATTTTGATCACTTCCCTTTAACTCACAGTCATTTCTCATGTCCTTCCTGAGAGACTACTGTAGCTACTGCAGACTTAAAGACTGTGCTGTCAACTCCAGACAGCAAAGCACACACCTTCTTGTTCAGTACTTCAGGAAGGCCACGTTACATTCTTCCTTCAGTTGATGCTGGCTTTACTTCCAGTTCCAATTCCTTTCTAAGCGTTATTCATGTTTCAGATATGAACTGTTCAGGTTTTAGTTAGCTGAAGTGCAAACTTTTCTTTTTTCCTGTAATACACTACCATCCAAGCTACAAAATAGCACTCGGTTTAAAAAAGTGACCACTGAAAGGGGTTGCTACTGAAAGTCTCCGAATTCAAACTCACTTCCCCATCTCCCTCTTAGCTCATCAGACTTTTTAATGCTTCTATCATCATGCTTCAGAGTGTTACTCTGAATTCCAGAATTGAGTAAAATGAATTAGTTTCTGGAAGCGGTATCAAGTAGATAACTGAATACTACCACTCAAAAAAATTGAGAGGATTACTTCCATTCTCACGTTGGAGATTTTGTTCATTTGTTTTTAAACACAGAGTGACTTGCATGCACCTAGAGTGCAGCAGATGGCCAAGCAATCTTTTATACCTAACTTCTGTTGGACAATCATTTCTACACTATTTCCAAAAGGTAGTGCCCAGCTTGTCACTTCCCATAAACCTGTGTCTCAGAACTTCCACTGTGTCCCAAATCAATTTTCTAATTCCATATACTTAAACTGCCTCACACAACAACAGAGAAGAATTTTATTTAGTCTCAATTCCTTAACTGAATTGCTGGTTTCACCTTAGAAGAAAAGCTAAGAATTGTTCAGCTTCTCTGTCCTGCTTTATCTTTTGCATCTCTCCTTTCAGACAATGAAAACAGGCCACTTTTGGTTTTTTGGTCTTTAGTGCTTTAGTGCACAACTGTCAGCTTAAGGAAGCAATTATGGGATTGAAAACCTTGGAGAAGTAAGCAAAAATTTAGAAGTACTCACTAGAGAAAAATCAATATGTTAAGTTTGCATTTTTTGAGCATTCTCTAAGAAGTTTTTAAATCAAAAATTCATCCGTGCTGCTCTATTTGGAAACTTTTAATAAATGGGTATTTAAACAGTTGCTTACCCTTTATGTGGCTTTTAAATCCAGGATAGGGTGTGAAAATTGCATCTGTTCTGGCACAGCTATTTTCTAAATAAATAATAACAATATAAAAAGTGAGGTCCTAATTATGTATTTAAAATAGTCTAACCATCATTAGCTTCGAGGGTTTTAACAAATCTAATTAGAATTTTTCATACAATAAAAGCATCAGAAATATTTCATTCATTCTACAAACACTTGCTTATTAATAACTTCACACACTTGCATGAACCTACTACTTTTAATTGGGTAAGTAACTTAAATGTATGCACATGGGTATATAAAAGTTTGTTGGATCAGGACTAAATTTAATTGAATTTACATTTTACTTTTTATTGTGTTTCTCTAATTTATTTATTTCTGTATAGAAGTCTTTTCCCTTCTTACCACTGTTACTGTTTCTATGTCCTTTTTTGAAACTGTTCTTGTATTTTTAGACTGCTCTAGTTTACTCATCAGCATTCTTTTCTCTACCTTCCTGCATTTATTCTGATGCCTGTGACTTGTTTAATTTGTTTAACCATAACAACCTACAGTACAAACCATCTGACTTTATTCTTATATTTTAAAATCTTTTCATATACACCAAAGCTTTACATATATCTTATTACACCGAACATACAAAGGAAGGTCTTATAATAATTTCTCCTGTATGTAATTAACAATTTTAGGAATCAGTATTTTACTATCTAGTATATCTAACTAGACTTCAGATGTCATTTTCATTCCAACTAATATTCAAGGATTTAAACTCTCTTCCTATAAAGCTTACAGAACAATAAGCTTTGATCTCTAAAAGCTAAGTACATCACAGAGTCGATGCACATCTGGGTTCATGGGTACTTAGAAAATGTCTCTGTACTACTTATGTATATAAAAGTGTCTTCACTTTTAAGATGCATTTGGTTACAGTTACTGATCATGCTAATGGGATCCAGCCTACCAGATGGATTTAAGATCATTTGGTTATTTTGTGCCACTTGGTGCATTACAAAACACCAACTGTGTGAGTAATGGTGAAAGGAAAAAGTTATTCTAACTAGTTAGTAATTCAAATTGATTGCAAAAAATACTTATTTGCAATTTAACTAGCATTGAATTAACTTCAATTTGAATATGGAATTCATAAGACATCTCTGAATTGCAATTCTGTTGACTTTGGAAGGAATATCTACCTAAGACATTGGGAACAATAGCTACAAAATCACCTGCTTTAAGGCTGCAGTTCTTCAAATGAACACAGTAATAGCTATAATGTTTCTGTATTGGCATGCATTAAACATTGCCATCCAGTGACTACTTTCCTTTTTTGTCTATTTGACAACATCTGCAGTGCACATGCAAGTTCTTAACTTTAAAACAAAGTTACTCTTAAAATAAAGTTCTGTTTTAAATATAAAATAGTGCTTTGAGGGAAAAAAAAAAAAAACCATAGAAAAAAACCCAAACTTAAATTGTTATGAAGATTAAAGTCTGGCTAGCCAGTTACCTTGATTACAATCAATAACATTGCAAAATTCCCTGACATTATTTTCATTGATCTCAGCTTGTTTCCTCTCGATGAAGGCTGATATCCGCCTGTCAATCTGCAGGTAACAAACATGATGGCATATATCTATTTCATTCTTTAAATTTAACATGTAGAAAGGTCTTTTTTTTTTTTAATTTAGCTAAATCACTTACTTCTGCTTTTCCAGCTTTTATTTGGACAACCTCTGGATCAAAATTGATATGAGCATCCTTCAGATCTCCCAAGTCATAACTTGCATACTTTTCTTCAGTCTGACTGTTACCATCATAAACATCTACACTTGTTTCACAAGTTTGGCCTTCTGTTTTACCTGCAAATTCAATATGGCCTATATTTTCCTCTTTAATCAATGACTGGAGTTTTTCTAAAAGAGGCTGAATAAAGAAAACAGTATGTTAGGGGTTAAAAAAAAAGACAGAAAATCCCAAAAGAAAAAAGCCAAATACTATTATAATTTCTCAAACAGTCCAACTGAAATAATTTTAGGAATTACAATATCTGTCTCTGATGGAACACAGTAATAAAATGAAAAAAAAAAAAAAGCAAAAAAAGCTATAGTCTCAAACACTGTGCACACCATGATTCTGACCTTTTTGACCTGTGCCTTTTAGAGGTTTGTATAGGAAAACTCCTAAATTTCTGCAAAAATCTGCCTACTACTCATCTGTTCCTAGCTATCAAAGCTTCAATCGTTGGCACCAATGCCACTTAATTAACATGTCATTCAAATGCCTACTCAGAACAGTAAGGCTTAGTATTTTTCCTCCTTCACATGAAAGCCAGTGCTTTCACACTGTAAAGCCTTTACTTTATCACCACAGCACTACACTCTCCACTTGAAACTGCAGTTGCCCAAGTGAAAGAGAGAACACAGACATGTAATATATAGGCGTTATCCTTAACACTTGCTTTTCTTGACACGGTTGATTATCTACTTAGGTCATGAAATTAAATGAGAGAATGCACTGACATTTGCAGCACCGAAATAAATGCTTATTATTCTACTGCAATAACTTTTACAAAAGATGTAATAACAAAATCTCAGTACATTTACACGTCACACCCCCATTTTTAATTTTTGCCAATTTCATCTAGTCTAAATTTCACTGCCTATCTTCCCTCTATAATTTTTTTTTTAAAGACAACATGATTTTTACCAGTCACATCTCCTGAAATGGAATCAATTCCTACTTGCAGTATTCTTACTGTTGGATATAATTTTTAATTGCTTTTATCTTGCATATTTTCTTTTTTTTGTTTATCACACCAAAGATTTGTTGGATGTCTGGAAAACATAAAATGTACCTCTTTTGCCTACAGACAAGCAAATACTGGAACTACCTTTTTCACCCCTAAGTACTACACACCTAAAATAATTCATTGACTAGTTGAAGAAAAAAATAGGTATTCAAATCCCCACCTTTTACAGATGAACTATCAAGGTCAAAACACGGTTCAGTTATCAGCTGACAAACTGCTCACCCTCCCTGCCACACACTAAATTACATGTACTTTTGGCAGGGCTGGAAAGTTTCAAATAGTTAAAAAGAAGTGACAGTGACGGTGACTGGCTACTTGGTAAGATGAAACATTAATGTCAAAGAAATTACTCTTAAAAAAAAACCAAACCACTATGCTGAAAATATATTTAATTGCAGTAAGACACTCCAGGATGTGTCATGCTGGGATAATGCCACTTCTTGAACCACTGAAAGCACTCCATGAGCCTCAAAACTCACCCAACGCATGGAATCATTATCATAGCATGACACACACCTGCCGTGTCTTATTGCTTAATTATAACCCACCATAGATGGAAATGTATCACATTTACAATGCAAGTCTAGAAATCAATGAGGCTGCATTTATTCAGCCTGCTCACCTACAGTGGCTATTTCCACCACTAATCTGTGTGAGTACCTATGAAGCATAGTGGAATCCCAAGCATATAATACTTTTGCATGCTTTTGTTGGACATAGCAACCTAAGATCAAAACAACAGAAATTTTACAGTTTCACTGTTGATCACTTTTGCCAAATCCAATGTGTCCAAGGAAATATTTACCTGCAAACATAAAACATGCTGCTGAAGTGCACTAAAGAGCAACGCTGGCTGAAGTGCTGATGTGCTTTGAAGCTTGCTCCAATCGATTACAACTTTCACGATATCATCTCCGAGGTTAAGCTTCAAAAGGGCAAAAGAAACAACAAAAATTTATGCTTTTATGTTGTATTAAGGTCACAAAAGTATACAAGACTTCTACAGGACAACAATTATGTTTATTCAGACCCCATTTTTATATGAGGACATTGGAAAGATTTGACATTAATTATAATGTCATTTTCAAAGTAAGCTAGTATTTGTAGAGTATATTTTAAAATTTCAAAATTCCTTACTATCTCATCACACTCATTTTATTAATTTGATCTTTAACTTTAGTCAATTCTCAATTCATTAACTACTGTACGAAAATGTACTGTTTATGTTAATCACTCAAATCCTTTCTTTTAGCAGATGATAGAATCACCAGCAGGAACCAGGATGGCAGTCTCCTGTACGTTCATCTGTTTTATTCTGAGATTCAGAAGGCCATCTAACCCTGTATGACCAAGGTTTCAATATTGCAACATGCCACATTCTTGAAATTATTACTTGCTGCTAATCCAAAGAAGGCTTTATATGAAAAATAACTGCTTAAAAAAAAAATATCTTTAAAAACATCTCAGGGTTAAACACACTCTAAACTGTACAGCACCACTTGGAAACCCATTTCCAAATCACAATTTTTTCCTTTATATGCATTCAGATCAAAATAACAATTGCCATAGTCTATTTTCTTTGCCAAGGAATATTTTACACGCAAAGCAATATAAAGAAACACACACAGTGAATCTGAACTTTTATTTAGATGATCTATGTATCTTCTATAAGCTAAAAATAAACTTTCACTTTCTAATACAAAGCTGATTGATCATTAATAGTCACTTATGAACTACACACTTTCACACCTACCTTTGCCATTTTTGTTACACTAAAGCTCTTCTCAAGATCTTGAAATAACAAGCACTTTAATTTCACAAAGCCAAGCAGGCTGTTCTCCAACCGAACAATCTAAAAGCAATTCCCCAAATTCTAAATGCAGATAAAACTCCTGTTTAAAATCAAGAGCACTTTTCAAATATGACTTTTTAGAGTCATACAGGTACTCTGTTTGAGACGCAGAATTCACAAGTAATATGCATATTTGTACACCTACATATCACTCTTTTTTTTCTATAAACAGTTAAAAAGAAAGAGAGACCTCAGGTAGACAACAAAAGAGACCTTTAACATATGGTCTAAAGATATCTAAAAGCAACAAGTATTATGGACTGGAACACAGAACCATATGCACTTTTCTCCTGAATCCACCACAGTGGAATTCAGGAAAACTATGAGAACCAAACACAAGAATGCCTGCATCCCTCTGAAGGCAAAGCAGTGGATATGAAGTTGTTCTATGTTAGTTTTAAACCCCAATTTTGTATGCAAAGAACTATCAGCCTGAGCCTTCCCTCTTTAGGTAAAGAACAGTCTTGTTAAATCCAATGTTAAGATTCCAAATTATATATCAAAGGAGACTGTCTGACTAAATATATTATGTATTTTAGATAATTTTCATACAAATGGTTATTCCTGTATAGTACTTAAACTAACAGGAGGTAGGAAAAGTAAAGGTTTAAGAAATACTAGTTTTAAACACCTAAAAAATCAAGAATGTATTCAGAATTTTGTAAGAATAGAACTTTAAGAATTAAACCACAATGCATCCATGACCACCTGAAACACCTATTTCTTCCCAAAGTTTCTAGAGTAACATCTACTATAGATTACATTACAGTCCCCTGACAAGGTAAAAAAGACGTAGATATAAGACATCATAATGCAACAAATGCTGCAATTTCCTAATAAGACTCCTTTTTCAAAAAGAAGTAGCTGATATGTGCCTTCACATACGTGTGACTCCTGTCCAGAGAATGAAAAACAGTGGAGCTTCTGCTTAGAATAATTTAAAGACCAGTGATATTTTAAACTCAAAGACACTGTTTTTTAAATATAAGCAAAGAATAAACCCCACCTTCATCCCAACATGTTTCTAGTGCAAGAGAATTAGTTTTCTCAGCGTTTCACATCCTTCTACCTATACGAACTGTGACAAACAGGTTTTCTAATTCTGTGATTTGGTAACTTCAAAGCTTTGTATATTTACACATCCACAGCCTACTCTGTAGCAATTTACAAGTAAGTCATTTCAGCCCTTTGAAATTATTTTATGAAAGACACTGACTGTCACTTGGGGTTTAAAGAACTTTTCACGATCACAATGGTTTTAAGAGCTGTTATCCCCAGATGTCCTCCTAGTCACTGTGCTGCAACTAATTGCTCTAGTAAAAAACATTCCTGTGCCAGAAATGTTGCTGTTTGCGGTCCAATCTGCTAGCATAAATCCAACTCAAACTATCATAATGGATCACAAACTGTGACAGCTAACCATCTGGCACATGTTCACTCACCTCTATAAAAGGGAAATGGGGAATCAGTAGTTTCAATCAAAAATGCAAGATGGCTTGCTAGAGTCAGTAAGCTGGTAAAACATCACAGTTAAATCTACCAGAACTCAAGTGCTGGCAGACAAGAGTGTAGCTCAACAACTGGAACCAATCATGGCTGAGCAATTATAAGGGCTTTTCCAGTTAAGATGAAGCAACCGGACCCCCACTTATAGATCAGTGCTGTGCACAGTGAAGTGGGTTTGTTGTCATGGAAAGAACACCTCCAAACGCCAATGAGGACAATTTTACTCTGTACCATAACTAAATGTAACTCTACTGAGGGAATGCAGCAATTCTAAACCAGTCTCTTGCAATTGCCTATGTGCACCCAAATATTCTTAAAAATCACCAAGCTCTCTCCAGTAACATGCTAGACACAGAGCAAACACTGCAGAACAAGTAAGCCACTGAAGAGAGAGAAACTAGACTGTTTAATGTAGTTTTGAAAACAATTAATTAAACTTGTGATGAGTACTCTAGCTAAGAGCTTAGAAACTTTTATTCTCCTTCATGTTTTTCATAACTACAAGAATTCAGCTTTTCACTCATGTTAACACTGTAAAAGTATGAATAACAGTATCACATCTGGATAAAGTGACAGTCACTAGTTCTTCACTGATTACAATTAGAATTTTCACCAGGAAGAATTATGGGATATTTTGTCCCCAATATATATAGTTTTCCTGTTCTCAGTTATCCTATGAGCCAGCAGCATATGATCATCAGGTTGTTTAGCACTGCACTCTTATTGAAAAGCTAGGGTAGATTTTAATCACCTTAGAGAAAGTAATTTTCAGGCCCTTAAATTTTGGATGACTTCTGTTTGAAACCAGAGACAATTGCTAGCAGACTTTGAAATGAGAAGGAAATACACAATTCTACTTAGATGAGAGGTTAAATGGTCTAAAAAATAATTTCAGATCAGTTAGCAGCTACTACTAAACTGCCTCCATATCTGAATAAGTCCATTTCTGAGTATTTTTGTAACATAAACATATATTAAGTTATATTATCTCCTGCAGATATTGCTCATCATCTGACCCCAAACCTTCAAACTGCCGTCTAATTTCAGAAGCAACAGTGTGTTTCTACTGCCTTCACAGAACTACATATACGCTTCCACAGTGGAAAAGGAATTAATCTGTAAATTATTTATGGTAATAATTAAGTTGTTACTAAAACCTTCTCCTGATAAGGACCTCCCACCACTACTGTAACATCTGTTAAATAATTCATAACCATTACTAAACCTAAAGTAGGTGTTTCAACTTAAGTACCACAGAGCAAAGCTGCTTTAAAAATTCTGACCCACTGAGATACACTGTGTGTTTCATAGTATGTTATTACCAAGACAAAGCTAACTTCAAGCTCCAGATCATTTATTTTGATTTAATGCACAGTAAGCTTTTAGCAGCTTTTCAATTCAGAATCCTTAATTGTTAAGACACAGCAATTAGGCAGACCGCAGTTTCTCATGGCAGCGATCATCCACCGAGCTACAAAGTGACATGAGACTTCCCAAGAGGCAAAAGCACGGCCAGGACGGTGACGCGCAGCAGCAGGCCACCCACCCTGGGGCTGCCCAGGCCCGGAGGGATGCAGCCGGCCCCGCCAGCCCCCAGCCCTAACAGGGGGCAGGCGCCAACAGCCCCCAGAAGCGAGGGCGCTCCCTTGTTTATGGCAGGCTTCTTTTCTCTCCGACGCCGTCCTTCCCCCCCTGGAACCCAGCAGGGCCCCGCAGGCCGGCAAGAAGCAGGCGCAGGCCCTGCTCGGTCCCCCAAGGCAGGGCGAGCCGGGCCCGCGGCGTTCGGGCCAGCCTTGCCCCAGGCCCCCCCTCCCTGCCCGCTCTGCACTCACCTGCCCCGCCAGCCCGGCCAGGGCGCGCAGGGCGCTGCTCGCCACCTCCGAGGCCGCAGGGTCGACGCCCGTCTCCGGTACGTGGCCGCCGGGCTGGAGCGGGCTCGGCGCCGCCGCCGCCATGACACCGGGCCGGGCCCCTGCCGCCAGCGACACCCCCACCGTCGCGCGGCGATGACGAAACCCTCGGGTGGCCGTGCGCGCTGGCCCCGCCTCCGAGGGCTGATGGACAGGAGCAGCAGCCAATGGCGGGGTGCGCTCCCGCGGCCGGCTAGCATGGCCGGGCCGGGGAGGTAGTAACGAGCCCTGTTGCTGAGGGCGCGGGTCTCCTCCCGGGCTCTTGAGTCGGGCTGCCCTGCTGGCTCGGGGCAGCTTCGCGGTTGTGGCAGCAGGGCCCGGGCCGGGGAGGCAGCCTCAGGCCTGGCTGTCCTGGCCAGTCTCGGCCTGGCCTCTGGGCTGCCGAGGTGTTTGTGGGATCCTCTCCCGCAGTGCCGCTCTCCAGCGGGGCGAGCAGCCCCGTTTCCCAACCCTGAGGAAGCATCCTCTGCGCCTTTTTCGGGCCTCTCTGGGACCCAGGTTTTCTCAGCTGGGGTCTGTTGCAGCCATGGGGTGACAGCCCACCTCAGGGGGCACAGACTGGCAGTGTGTTGGCCCAGGGGCGTAGGCTCACTGCTGTGTGCTCTTCTGGCACCTTTGATAGCAGCAGGCTTTGAACCCTAGGCTGCAGCAGCTCCTGTGGGGCATCCTCTCCCTGCGAGGTCACCTTACTCCCTCACCCTTTTCTTTGCCTCCCGGCTCCTTCCTGTCCTTCAGCAGCCTGCAGGGAGCTGTCAGCCTGGGCACACACAGGCACGCTTACAGGAGTGCTTCCCACAGGTGCTCCTTCATGGAGGGAAGGGCAGCGTGTGTTTAAGTGTATCAAATTACTGTGCTTGCTTCAGCTGGGTTATACCTTCACTTTTTTACATTCGTATGTGCTTCTCTTCAGAGCTTTGACTCCTCTGGTTACAGCAAGGTTGTTTTTTCATCAGACCGCAAGGAGCAGATTTGTCAGAGCTCTCTGATTATGGGGCTTGCAAAACTGCATTCCTTCTAAGACGCCCTACTTGATGAATGCTGATGAAGATTTTCTCCCCGATGTTTCCTTTGGTACCCTTATCTTGAAGCTTTAACCTTCTTCCTGTCCTCTTCCCCCCCCCCCCCCCCCCCCCCCNNCCCTCCCCCCCCCCCCCCCCCCCCCAGTATTTTTTATTCTATTGGGAAATGGTGGGTGCTGTTGTGTATACAAGTGTTAAAACATTCTTAAATAAAAATGTTCAAAAGCAGAATACCCCCCCCACTGATATTTGGGCGGGTATTCTAAAGACATTCCTCTCTAAGGTATCCAGATAAAACTTACCTTAATTTGGTGACAATAAAGCCCACTAAACTGAAGACATGTAATTCTGTGTCTCTATTCAGCAAACAACTTAAATATTTGAGAAGACTCCACTTGAGAAAGCCCTACTCTGTTCCAGAGGAAAACTAGTTCCAAAAAGGGCTTCTGTGATAATGATCACAAATACATTTCATAAAGAGCTGTGTTTTGCAAGAATATCTGACCTAGGGTGAGCTAGATGGCATTTGGCTGGATTCCGATGATGAGTGCCAGTCTTTGGATTCAGAAATGCTAACTGCGGAATGTATTCCTGATTCAGAAGCTCTGAGATCTAGAAAAATTTACTTAATTTCTGCAAGGATAGCATTTTTGTCAAATGACAATGTCTTGAACACATACACAGAACATGGTAGTCAGTTAAGAAAAAATGTGAAATTTTATTTTGCGGTTCTGTCCATCAATGCTAATTGCATGCTCATGGTCAAGCTGCCTCGTGCATCTCTCTCTCTGGACAGGCAGCTGAAGCAACTCTGCAAAATATAATCACCTCATTTGCATCAAACCATGAAGCTTTCAAGAATAAAGGAAAATACAGTCTCCTTTCCCTTTCCCCATCAGCACTATAACACTGAATAAACATGTAAGTAATTTGCTGGCCAGAACATAATACAGAGCACAGATGCAACACGCTGGCACTGACTGTTGCCACTCGGTGTCAGAGGCAGTAGTTTGCCCTGACAGAATCTCCAATGACCTGCAAGGACAGATCGAGTCCAGACATTTGAACCAAGTTTTAACTTCAAGCTAACTGAGAAATTCCTCTTCCGAAAAATGCAGCTTTCCTGGAGTGATGGAGCAGGTGTACGCCCACTTCAGCAGTGGCTACGTGTAGCTTTGTCAGTTGAGAGACCTGAGATCTTTCCTTTGCTTTAGAGCTTGTTACCTTTACCTCTAGCAAGAGGTTGTTTTGGGGAACAAAATGTTTCAAATGAAAAAGAAAGAGATAAGCACGTAGATGTCAGAGAGATACTGGAGGTTACGCTGCCACATACATGGAAATGTAAGGAAGGATGAATGGATGTGGAGGATATTGTGACGGTGGTGGTGATATACCATTATTTATTCAGTGATGATTACAAGAAAGGTGGGCAAAAGCCTAAGAAATGAAAGCAGAGCTGTTGATGTGAACCTGGTATTTGCTAAGCAGAAACTGGATCATGGCCTTCTTCCTGTTGACTGGGAAACTCTTAGAGAAACAGGAGTGATGCCTATGGGTAAAGAGGGCACAGATTTTCTTCCTACTTTCACTATCTTAAAAGGCCTTGAGCCATGTTGCAGCTGTTAACTGAATAAATTTAGTATCATCTGAAATTTCACAGATTAAATTATGTAGTGTATTATGCAAGCATGAACAGAAATAATCCAAAAGTGATTTAAGAGATTAGAAATACGAGAGCATGTGAGAAAGTGAGAATAGGGCAAAAAATGTGCAAATACAGCTAGGACAAAATATGTTAAACATTCATATCTAATGGAATAGATAGACCAGAGCAGAATGGTTCCAAAAGATGATTACATGCTGACTGCATATAGTGCACAGTAAAAATGAATACACTTGCAATCGCCTCTGGCAGTAAAGCTGGCCACAGTAAATCCCGGCCTCCCATAAAGACAGAGAAAATTGCATGGCATGCTCACTAAAGCTGGTGAAACAATAAAATATTGGAAGCTCTCGTTGCTGGAAAGATACTGGATTTGGAGGGAATTTGTAGACAACTGGCAAGAAATGGGTTGCCGGAGATAGACACTAGTTTAGAAAGAGGGATCAGAAGATTTCAATATGTGTAACTTGGCAGTTATGTTCTCTTTCAGATATTTTAATAATGTGACTACTAAGGAAGGGAATAATCATCTGGAATTGCTTTCAACATTCAAGGATAGAGTTATCAGGGTAATATTAAATCTTCTGCAGCTTTGATCCCTGAAATGGATCTCTGAGGGGTATAAAAGCCTCTCCCACCAAAATTACCTTGAAAAATATAAACACAAACACACTAAGTTCTTCAATAGCAAATGTTATGAAAATGATTTTGAAATGGAATAAAGAATTTTCTTTTGCTTTTGGACTATTGTCATTTTTATTTGGTTCCTAAAATCATAAAGATATATACCTCTTTCCGACTTTAGGTACCTTTAAGCACTTTAAAATCAGAGTAAACTGTAATAAATTGACACAAGTTCTGTTTGCTGGTCACCACTGTCATAATTACTAGCGCTATCACATAATTTCTGAACTCGCACTTTCATTTTGCCCCTGACTAACACCCAGGGAAAGGTGGGTGCTTTGCAGAATGTACCCGTGCTTAAGGTTTGTTGTGCTAAAGAGTGAAGTGCTGAGCTAAGGAGCCTGTGTAATGTATAAACAGATTTTTCTCCTGAATTGAAAAGCTCATGCTGTGTACTTCTGTTTGTGTCAGCTGTAGATCATAGGAAGGCAAAAGAGACACTTCAGGGAAAAAAGTAAACTGAAATCATTTGGAGCCTCAAAGATAAAAACAATACCTTGAATTCTTCATAGAGCCCCAGGCAAGTGGTGCAGCTTAACACTGGCTGCAGTAAGTGTAGTTTTCCTTAATTTTAATTCATAATTAGAAAATTTATAGTATCCTACCCATTGGATTAAAATAGAATAGGACATAGCAAGTCCCCTCCAGAATAAAAGTTTTTATTTATTTAATTTCAGAATTCATTTCAGAAGAAGAGCACTTTATTTCTGTTGCTACCTGGGTACCCAGGAAAAGGCATCACTCCAACCAAAGCTATGGATCCTGGTTCAATAAGATGCTTAAGTTACTGCCTAATTTTCAGCACTACCCCAGCTGAAAAAACTCAGCCTGCTTCTCTAAAATGTTGCCATGTGCCTATTAACTTCATCAAATAAAGGCACTGAATTGCAAACTTAATTCTCCAATAGGAGCTGCATTCCTTCAAAGTAAATGTCTTTCCTGACCTTCTGGTGTTTCTCTCACTCTATCAAAATTTAGAAAGCCCTGTTCAGACAGGATTGGAATGGGATTTGTATGAAATGTTGTGTGGGAAATACAGCTGTGATGTATTTGCATTTAAACATAAAAACCAAAACTATAGCTATCTTATATTTAAGACTGGCAGTAATTTTGTCATTCCTAATGAAATGCAAAATTCTGCTAAGGCTGCTGCCTGCTTTCTGCTTATTGTCTTTATCCTGACATGCACATAGACCCATGGTCCTTCCTTTCTGAATTTTTTTACTCTGGATATTTTCTAATATTGCTCCATGCTTTGCCTTACTTTGTCCATTATTCTTCTTACCTTTGTTTAGTAATTTTACACCATATTTAAGCTTTATCTCCCTGCTTGCCCCCTCTTTCTTGCTGCCATCTGCAAGTAAGAATAGCATCCTCTGCACAGAGTTCATCAGTTCAGTTACATAATTTGGGATTGAGAACTGACCTCTGGGAGGCCCAGCCTTCTAGACAGCTCTTCTAAGAAGTCAGAGAACTATTATTACAATTATTCTGTGTTCACAAATTTTAGACTTCTATAGTGACTTTGAAAAGTTGGATTATAAACCACCTTTCTATAATTTCCTTTTGAGACTATCACACAAAAATGTAGAAGGTGTCTTGTGGAGTAGGTGTCTGTGCTCACAGCGTTTCTCTTGTCTGTAAACTGTCAGTAAACGAGACAAGCATTGTGAAATTAAGCACTCATACCTGAAGATAGTCTGAAAATTAATAATTTTCCACTGCATTAGTATGTACATGCTGCTCATATTATATATTTAACTCAGGTTTAATGGGATACTTAAAATCTATATTTAACAGGGAAACAAGAGTATAGCACATTTACTTCAGAGAAACTAACTTTTGGGATTCCTTGATTGCTGAGTGCTTGATTTTAAAAGCTGTAGCTTGCATCTTTATTAGTATAATTTGACTATTATTTTAAAAGAAATAATAGTGATGGATGCTTAGGAATATCTAAAATAGAGTTCTCCAGCTGTGCTATGTACAAGATTTTCACACAGTTTAGCTAGGAGCCAAGTCCTTTTCTAAACATACAGTCTTCATAGCCTTTTCTGTGGAACTGTTAAGTTACTCACGTTTAAATTTACCTTCTGCTTTGGCAGTTTAACTTATCAATTCCTATACCCCAGTAGCTGGACAGTTATCATCAAATAGACCACACCTGTCATTATTGGTCCAATCAATCATTCAGCATCCCAGCAGGCTCCTCCACTGACTTCAGGAACCAGAGCCAGATCTGCTTTAGATATGAGAGTCATGGACTGATAGTTGAAATTAGGAGCCTATATTATGTAGTTAAGTTGAGCCTCTCAAAATAGTCTTAAGGGTTTAATATATCCATATTACAATGTAAGATAGGCACCTAAATCTTTTAAGTTCCTCTGGACGTATCACTCTGTGTTCATACCACCTGCAGTATTCTTCAACTTCTACATCTGTACGAGTAAATACATAATGCCCTTTTTGGATATAAAGTAACTATAAAGTTATTTGAATGATCTCCATTGTATTATAGTAAACAGACAAAACAAAAGATCACACTCATCTTTACACTGTCAGTATTTTTCTAATGTAGAAGAGGCATTTGTTAATAGGGAATATGGAGTCTTTGACATTTTGGGTCCCAATCCTTCAGTGAAGCTAGTCATGCACCTGCTTACTTTGTGCACAAATCATTCTAATGAATTCTAAAGGACTATTCATGTGCATAAAGCTAAGCCTGTGTGTAAAAGCCTTTGCAAGACTGAGCCTAGGTTGTAAGTTTGATAATGACCTGAGGCTGATTCAACAGAGAACAAGCAGTCCTTTTTGAATGTTGAGAAGTGTAGCTCCAACTCAGCTGCACAGGTATGGGCAGTGCTAAGAAATCTTGTAGTGCATGGAACTCAAGACTGACCCCCCCCAAAAAAAGACAAGGGGTATCATAGATATTTTTCAGTTATATTTTATAATACTGCATTTTATCTTAATCTTTTTAATTATTGGCTTTATCTTAATTTCAGTATGGCTATAGATACCATTTGAATAGCTTTATTGCAGGAGCTCAGAAACTTTCCTGTTTTAAATTCATATACATATATATACTTGGCCTGTATGGAAGAGTAGATCTGCTTAGAGAATGATGATTGTGAGAAATCATCATTGTGCTCTTTGGAATGCTTTTGCTTGAGGAGGCAAGACATCAGCACTGTTTCATAAAGAAGTGTGCAAAAGAGTTTCCCATACGTATTTGTTCATACCACGCCATATTCTGGCTTCTGCTGCAAGTCTTTGTGCTGCTTTGCAGCAGTTTATGTTCTCAGAGACAGTGCATCACCTTCATGAGCCCCTCAAGAACATCAGGGCAATTCCAGTGGTTGTGATACATCTCCTGAAACCTTGTTCTCGACATTGCTCCCATGAGTTTCTTCCATCACGAACTTCCATAGAATTTAATAACGCTTTTTTTCATGTGTTTAATGTTAAACATAAAGGCAACACTACGAAAATCACCATGAAAAACCAATGAGATTACTTAAATGTAAACTGAGTTTCTGCTTGTGGCTATAAATTTTGGCATTTGGCTGAGTGTATGAAATAGGCATGTTTATGCACAATCACAAAAGAGAAATATTTTCTTTTGCATAAAGCAAACTGTTGTCTTATCATGATCTATTCACTGCTAAAATAATTGCTATACTGAGTGGCCTTTGAATAACATTGATTATGAAATGGCACTTGTTTGTTAGGCTCACCAAGATAAAGTTGGTAAAAAAGAGGGAAAGTCTTTATCCTGCAGCTTAATCAACTTTTAGTCACATACACTAGACTGGTCCATCAGAAAATTCCAGTTTCCCCAGTTAAAGGATTAATTTAATAATCTGTCTGAAGAAGTGGCCAGATTAGGCATGAAAAAAAAAGCATACCCATAGTGCAGTGGGTGAAGGTGATAGTCCTGGGGACCACCACTGCTGGCTTTGTTCTAGTTGTTGGCCTTGGGAACACAACAGATCTTTTGCTTGGTTTGAGGCAGGAAAAAGACTGAAGAAGGTACCTCTTATAAGGCATGTTGCTCCTTTACTAACCTTTTTAATTATTATTTAAACGAAGATTAAAGTTATGGAGTTGGAGAATATTTTGCTGTTTTATAATTTAGCAGTTCAGGCTAAAGTTTCCTTTATGTTCTTTCCGTTTTTATGCAGGCAGCCTAGAAGATGGACATTTGACAGGCCACAATAGACTGCTCCTTTCCCAGGTATCTCCTGCTTGTTTCCTTTATCTGTGAATAGGAAATGGCTTAAAGGCACCTGTGTTATGAAGGTCCCAGGGGCAGCTGCCTGACTAGTGAATGCCTGATTATGTGTTAACATGCTTTGTCAGATATTGGCAGAATCTGTTCTCTTCTTTTGCCTTTTCAGCAAGGGTACCATTGACAGACTGGCTACCCATTTATAGAAATGTTGTCCATCAAACTGTGAGGAAGGACAATGGTGTTTTTCTGTGGCCAGTGACTGTGGGAAACTTTTCTTTGGCTATTCAGGCAATTTTTGTAGCTTGCTCTGAAGAGGAGAGACTGATGAGTGCAAAAAGTACAATTAAGCAAAGCCAGACTTCAATTGAAGGCTGTAGTGTAGTCTGCTGTTCTCATTTTTTTATTTGGAAAAAAATCTATGGGTTTTCACGTTGCTGTGTGGCATTCAGCGGGGGGCTATTACAATCCTAAATTTTTTTTCTAGACCACCTAATTCTAAGTAAAAATTAAATGTAATGAGAGCCACTTGGAGTTCTGAATATTTTAAAGCATAATTCCCACAGAAGGGATTCGACCTAAACTGCGTAGAGCATCAGTTGGCTAATTATAGCTGCATTTTATATTACAGCAGGTGTCAGATGCAGTCATCTCAATAAAGTCCACATAATACTCTGGAAAATAACAAAAGCTTTTCTTTGAATGTGGGTACTAATTTCTGCTAGGTGTCATATGAGCGCTGATACTTCTTATTGGCGTTAACAAGAGCACTGCAGCACTCAAACATGCTTTTTGCTTAGGATGAATTGATACTGTAAAGCACTTGCTAGTCAGCCTTGGCAGATGTCAGTAGTTAATACTAGTGTTGCAGAGGTTGGTATATAAAGCAAAGAGTCTTATGTAAATACTTTTAGATGATGGGCTGGTTTTGAGAATGAGTGTGAGCCGTGCACCAACTTACTTAATGAAAGCTAAATAGACAACAGCAGGATAACGGCATTTCCTTCAGTTTCTGTCTTAAGTCCTCTGCAAGTAAAGGGCAGATGGAAAGGCAGTAAACTAGGTGAATGAAAACATTAAACTTAATAAGCACTTCATGCTTTCATACCATTTTCCCAATTCAATGGAAGCAGCGAGTTTGAGTTACTGAAGTGATGGGTGAGAAAGGTCTTTCCTAAGCCTTGATACTGAGATTCCCTAAAGTGTGTCTCTTCAGAACAGCCTGCATGTGATGAAACTACAATCTATAGGCATTTGATGGTCACCTGACTTTTTAATTAAAAGATGGGATTCTATGATTCCACGAGGAATGTGTTTTAAAATATTCATGAATCAGTAAAATAAATACTGAAGTGGGTAGCTTGCACAGAAGCCCTTGAATACAAGGAATTGTGATGACATTGAAGTGGAATTGCAGGCACAATGGGCAGGGTGAAAAGCACAGGCAGCAAAGCCTGCCCAGCTGATTGTGGTTGGCCGAACAGGCAACAGAGGCACTTCCCAAGCTTGCCAGGTACCCTGAAAAGCAGGAAGACAGGAGAATCCTCAGTGCAGAACAGCAGGGTCAGGTCACGGGGGGGCTTGCTGCTTCTCCTGAAGGGGGTAGGATGTGCCTGGTCCAAGCACGGATGAGAAGGAATTCAACAAACAGTGCCAAATGTTAGGCTAATCATGCAGGAGGAACAAGCATCTGCCATGTACTACCAAAACAAAGGAAATGTGACAAAGTATGAAAATTCTCTGATATCTGAGTCTTCTGTAAGAGCAACAAGCCACTTAATGATCTACTGTCTAGTGCTATATACCTCTCCCCAACATTGTCTCCCCTGAGAAAAAGTACTCCCCAACACCTGGCTGTGTTTGTCTCTGGCACAGAAGCCCATGGAGAATTGCAGAGGTATGGGAATAATAAATACAACTTAATATAATAAATCTTTTATTTTTAAAATGTAATAAATAGTCAGCTGAATAAAACTGAACCACAAATTCCAGCGTATTACCTTAGCAACTCTGCAAGAAGAAACAATTACAGATTGTGAAATATCATTTAATATTTTGTAGAACTGCAGAGTAGTTTATATTATGATCTAACTGTATTACCTACTGAATATACTAAAATGTAGGAAGAGCCTGGTTTTGGCCTGAAGATTAGATAAAATAAATTGTATAAACAATTTAAAGTAAATTATATATATATATTCATATTAATAGATGTATTTCTGGACTAACATACACATAATCTTCAAAAAGGTTTCTAAAGACAATAATGAAAATCTATAATCCATATAACCTCTAAACTTGGTCAAAACCAGGTACAGAAACCAATAACAGAGGTACAGAGAAGAAAATAATTTCTTGGCTACTCTGTGCCTGGCCTCTGGGGAGCCTGTCTATGAGAGAACCGCTTCAGCTCTCACACATGGGGTTACCTCTAAGGAAAAGACACAAGAAAAGGCCTGACAACAAAAGCTGAAGGCACAATTGCCATTGTACAAATGAATTTACTAATTTATCCCATTTATTCCACATAGCCATTTTCCAAAACCTTTAATATTGAGAGCAGCCCAGCTTAACTTGGAAAGGTCTAAGAAGTTTGGTGAAAGGTTGGGAACATAAACAAAAGGTAGAGTTAACTGCAGGAGCTGTCAACCTAATTGTCCTTTGGTTATCTCCATTTTAGCTCAAAAGGCATGAGGAGACCAGCACTGTACTACATTGCTGTTGCACTGTTGTTCTCCCCTGTCTTAAATTTCTGGCATTGGGATGTGCTCTTGTGCATGTTACAGACCTGGCTACTAAAGAATAAAACCTCTTCCTGCTGGTAGACATCCTATTATTTTTTTTTTCATTCCAGAGGTAGAAGGTAAGGGGCAGCTATCGGCAAGTAGAGATGCTGTTGTAAAAGGTATCTACCAATAGCATCACTCAGAATTTATTACGCTCTGTAGATGACAAAGCCTAATGGCTTCTCCTTGTGATACCTCTGAAGGATTCTTTGGAAGCAGACATCTGACAGACAGTTCCTATGGTAATGACTGTTACTACCCTATATATAACATGAGTTTTTTGTGTGTGTAATTCTCCTGGAGTATTCTAAAAAAATGAATGAGTCTAGGATAATTTTGTGTGTCACCTACTGTGAAAATTGCTTTGGTGGCAAGCAAAATCAACTACTCCGTGACCTACACTTCTTGATATTAGAGGTTATGTGAAACTTACTGCACTCTCCTTTCTCCACAGTTATTGCTACTTCTTCCCCTCCATTTTTTACTCTACGATTACAGGGATGTGATTGCACAATACAGGCAGCACAGATGGCAGCTGAAGGTCTGTATCTGCCAGGTGTCTGCGTAACAGCTGAGTCAGTGTATACAGCTGAGCACAGCTCACTTTCTGACATAGATGTTCAGCGCCATGTCTCTGAATCATGGCCTTGCATAGCCCTTGGAAGTGCCTCTGGCAAATTTTAGACTATATTCAGGTGCACAGTGGGCTTCTTTGGCAGGCAGAAGTCAGAGAAAGTCTTGCTCTGAATTCATTGTAGATGCTCAGAAAACAGAAATACTTCCTGCATTTGCTACTGTTGGTGCAAAGGATGGAAAACACTGGGAAAGCCCAGGCCTTCTATAAATATATCTGCTATATATATAAATATTATATAAATAATCACCTACACTCAAAATTTTGCAGGACATTTGCTCAGGTTTGCTGACAGACTCCAGTAGAGAGAGGAAGATGTATCTTTAGCAACAAGGAGGAAGTCATGTAGTCCTATGATAGCTAGGAGAGAAGAACTGGTTCTTGTAGTATGGGAAGGCAGGATGATGTCATTCTGAACTCTGTAGAATTGCCTTCCTCATCTTAGGGCTCAGATACATCCAATAGCACCCTTTTCTGCAGATACTGCAGTTATACACCAGTAGACAGAGCAGTTATGAGCCTAATGCTGCTGGTCCCCATGTGCAAACAGATGCAAGAGGTAGGAGACTCGGAACCTTGACTGAAGTGGGAAAAGAAATCTGAGGAAGAAAGAAACCAGGTGATGGCTTACATAAGAAGCTGTTTGGGAAAGAGAAGATTTTCACCTTATAGGTCCAAGAACTTCAAATAGCTTAGGGAACAAAGGAAGGTAGAAAATACAAGAGGGAGTTCTGGGCATGGTGCCTACTGTGATTAACACACTAAGGGATGAGAAATAGAGCCAAAGCCTAATGTCCAAGAAGGCTTTGTGCTTCTCCAGTGGTTTTATAGGCAACACTATTTCATTGTCTGCATGAAACATTAGAGATGATTACAGTGCTGTAAATCCAAACACGCTGCAGAGATCTGGGGAGGAATGTTGTCCCTTTGAGTAGCTTCACCAGATCAGCTTACTGAAGGGGATGGGGAGTGGGAGGGAAAAAAGAAGAACTGAAAAATCCCACAGTTCCACTGACCATCATAGCTGTAAAGAAGGTGGTATGTGCATAAGAATGGCAAGGTCCCAAGGGTGCCAGCAGTGCTGTACACTATGTTTGATGATTTTGTACATTACATACAGGGATGAGCTCATCCTTTACCAGCGCTTTGAAGAACTGAGCTATGGTGTCTAGTGGTTGACAATTTAATTCCTAGACCCAAGCCTATGAGAACAAAACAATGCTGCTTGCTACTCCATGTGAAAGATGTAAGTTCTTTGAGAGCTCACTTCTTTTTTTTCTTTTTTTTTTTTTTGATAAAGGAGAAAATAAGATTTTCATAAAAATGAAGAGTAAAATATAGACTTGACAATATGTCTATGGGCATAGATTCATTTTACTTCAGATGTAGCATGAAAGACGATGAAATATCTTCATCTCGCCTTTCAGTAAAACACACTAGCTTTAAACATATTTCAAGGAAAGTAAAGAGTTTGGAGTATTAAAAATATATTCAAAGATTTTGCAGGTAACGTGTATGTGAAGGTTCAAGCAATCATCCAAGGCCAGAGTACCTGAAGAAGAGAGGGACTCTTAAATTACTATGATCTTAAAAATAATTACTGTAATACTTTGGAGAATACATTTGCCATAACAAATATAGAACATATTTTCTAATTTCTATTACGGTTATCAAGGTCATTCAGTGACAGAATGCAATATCTTTTATTTTTCTCATGCAGATACTGTCAGATGCATAAATTCAATAGCTAATGTAGAAAAGCATTTAAAAGTTGGAATTCATTAATGAAGAAATTATGTCTTTGCGCAATATCACACAATAATTTTTATCTTGTGAACAGAGTTTAACAATACCTAGGCTCAGTCTGGCTTTATTCCACTAATATGTGCTGTTTCCAAAAGTGTGTTGCCTATATATTAAACACAGTGCACAGACAAGCACCCTGGCATTCCTTGAAAATGAATTTCCAATCCACATTTATTGTAAGTGCTTTGGGCAAGAACCATCTTTTGTTATTAAACAATGCAAATAGGATCTTGGCCCATAATTGGGGCTCCTAAGCACTGCGAATTCTTTCACCAATGTCTCACATTCTCTTTCTCCCTCTCTTTGTCCCTCTGAAGATTATGCCAGTGTTTACAAAGGTTGGGATCACTTGCATCCTCATCAGTTTTCACATTTGCCCAAGAATCAGATTCAGTTAGTCCAGCATTATTCACAAAGATATAAGGGTGACAAATTCTAACATATTTGTACTTTTGAAAAGTAGAAAAGCAGATTTCATGCATAAGCTGTATCCTAAAGCTGTCTCCAAGGTGGAATTGTACCAGTCTTTATATAAAAAGTGGAAGGAGCCAGATATTTAGACTACATACAGTGATGTGCTCGAGCACTCTTTTATACTATAACCAGAACTGTTGTAATAGCCTTATTTTCTAGTTTTTAACTACTGAAACTTTGCTTTAAATCTAATTTCCTTATGATGAAAAGACACTTAAGACACCTCATTTTTGTCTTTGGTTATAGCCAATCTTCTTTATATGTATGGGCTTCTATCATTATTATTTAAAACTATAATACTGGGCAAGAAGATATATTATTGAAAGCTTTTTTACAGTTGCATTGCCTGCACAGACATATGTGTGTCATGCATTAATCACTGAATTACTAGACTTTAATGGTTGATAGATCATGTATATGATATCGGTATGTTGTATCATAAATAAATGAGTAAATTTACTAAAGTATTGATTTTTTTTGTGATTTTATTCAATTACAGTGAATTAGTAAAACTAGAAAGAAATGTGAAATTATGAAAGACATACAAAGACCCAGAATGGGTGATACTGCCAAATTAGAAGTCTCTTTCTAAGGTCTGATACTTTAGCCTGTAGTTAAAATGAGCTTTGCCACTGAAAGAGCATTGTGATCATAATGCTTGTTCCCCAAACAGGAGTGGTGTAGCAACAACTATTCAGTCACAGGTTCTTAGGTTGTTTGTATAGTATAAAGCCAGTAGAAACCCTTGCAATTCTCTAGCTGGACCTCCCACATAACATAGATCTAAGAAGTTCCTGGAATTAATTCCCTCTGTAATTAGAGTGTGTGTTTGAGAAAACACACTATTTTTTATTATAACATTCCCAGAGATAAAAAATCTACCAAAGCTCTGAATATGAGGTTTCAATTATTATCATAACAATTAAAATTATGGAGCCTTTAGCCTAAGTTTATGTAGCCTTTCATTTCAGCCACTATGTCCTGTTACACATTGATTTGCCCAGATTTAAGATGTTGGTCGAATTTCATTTTTCTTTAGAAAAAACCTTATAGAACTTAGACAAATCACTTAACTTTCTTTCTGGTCTTCCCTATAGACATAATTTAGTGTGCAAAAATACGAATTCACAGTGCTTGAGTAGTCAGCTCTAGTTTGCCAGGCACACCCATCTGATGAATGCTAAATAGCTAAGACACAAGCTACCATACCTGAAAGGCAATTTTAATGTAATATATATGAGATTAATTAATTTCACTTTGAAATAAAACAAAATGCCTCTAAAAAAGGCCGAACTTCTCCTTTACTCGATACTCCTATACTTGTGCATGCGGATCACATGAGGCCACAGTTACCATTGGCATGTATGCATCGGGCCAGGCTAAACCTTATATTCTTAGAAGTATTCAGTATGTTTATACTTCCATCTGGTCTGGTTAGGGAGCAGAACTATATCATTGGAATTATAGTCTATATTGCATATAGGCTATAGCTGTAGTTAGGATTGTTCCTAAAGCTCAAGTGTTGGCTTTAAATGAATTAGGTAGGATAAAAAAGTTGTCAGGGAAGGAAAACAGTTGATACGAAAATCTTCTCCAACAAAAAGTTCACTATGAATAGCAAGACATCAATGGAAACCTCACCTTCAAGGAAATCATGATTAGAGGACGCAAAGGGGTTAAAGAAATATAGGTACAGCAAAATGTCAAGGGAGTCTTGCTATTGCTTTATAATGGGACGTGTTACACAGTATTTGTAAGCTGGATATGGATTTGGACAGTAGAACCACTGACAGGCATATGACTGCAGATGACTTTGTGTCTGGTTTCTCCTCGGGCACTTCTGGCTGAGACACCTTTAGGATGGCCCAGCTGCAGGACTATACTCGCAGTTGTAGGGCAGTCCTGAGCAGAAATGTCCTCCCCTTCTGTAGAAGCAGGGTCAATGGGCATGCTGGTGTGCATGTACTGGTGTGTGGGTCAGAGGTGTAAAATGCATGCACAGTTTTGGGGTATGGGGGTATGGGGGAGCAGGGTCCGGAAACTCAAGTTCCTCCTCCCACCCGTGTCTTTTAATCACATTACCTGAAGTCAGACTCAGCCGAGCTTTGCATCCACCAGAGCCTATCTATCACTTTTCTATTCCTTACTATTTTAACAACAGATGAAAGAGGTCTCCTAGTCAGAAAATACAAGACCTTGTGATGAGACCTAGTAATACTGGGCCCCTCTAGTTATGCCACTTGTTGATACAGAATTTCTGTGTAATTATAACTAGTTTTGCCATTTCAATCTAATAAAGTCCCAGTATCTTTTTGGATTTCTTCCCAATTTTTTGGATGTATTTTTGAAATTTAACTCTGTATAGTTTTAATTCTTGTTAGTTTGCTCTAATTTGTATTCTCTGATCTGTATCCATTGCCCTTAACTTTTCTGTTCCTCCATTTGTTTTATATAAAGTGTGAATTGACTTATCAATTACTTTTACAGCTGCTTTCACTTGTCTGTATACTAGATTTTTTTTCATAATTAGTCTGCCCTTCTTTCCTTGTTATGCTAATGTTTTGGGAGATATCTATTAAAATGTTCTTAAGCACTCACAATTAGTGGTCACATTTTTTCATTCATGTTCTTCTCACATCTGATTTGATTGATTTCTTTCCAGAGTGAATTTTATTCTCTTCAGCCATCGAATTTCCTCATGATTCCTTGCACCCAGGCAACCACTAATGCTTAGTTCTGAAAATAATTCCCCTTTTCCTCCTCATTGTGAGGTCCAAGATGGAAACCTACATGGTAGAGGTGAGTCTGAATAAAGACATCATCACCCAGTTTTTCTAGGAAATACACTGATGTTTTTTATTGGAAACATGAGAGCTCTTGTATTGGAGATATATAAGGAGGAACAGAGTTTAGCCAGTCCCAGGCTTATGCCAGACTTCCACCTGTCCTGCTTCAGTTTTTAAGTGACAACCATTGATTTCAACATCCCAGTTATGTGAGTTTCTTTTCAGGTCTCAATATCATAGAATCATAGAACGGTTTGGTTGGAAGGTTTGATCTTTGATTAAAAATCATCTAGTTGCAATCCCTTGAACACCTCCATGGACGGGACATCCACAACTTCTCCGGGCAACCTGTTCCAGTGTCTCACCGCCCTCACAGCAAAGAATTTCTTCCTAATATCTTATATGAATCTCCCCTTTTTCAGTTTAAAGTCATCACCTCTGCAAAAGTCCCTCTCCAGCTTTCTTGCAGATCCCCTTAGGTACTAGACAGCTGCTATAAATCTCCCTGGAGCCTTCTCTTCTCCAGGCTGAACAACTCCAACTCTCTCAGCCTGTCTTAATATGAGGGGGGCTCTAACCCTCTGATCATCTTCTGGGCTCACTCCAACAGATTCATGTCCTTCTTACGTTGTAAGCTGTACACAGTAATCCAGGTGCCTGCCTCATCCTGCTGGCCACGCTGCTTTTGATGCAGTTCATGATACCATTGGCTTTCTGGGCTGTGAGGGCACATTGGTGCCCTCTTCTCAGGGCTGCTCTCGATCCATGCTCTGCTCTTAAGCACAATCTGTATTTGTGCTTAAGCCTGTTCAGGTCCCTATGAATGGCATCCCTCTCCTCCAGCATGCTGATCACACCACACAGCTCTGTGTTGTTGGCAAACTTGCTGAGGGTGCACTCCATCCCATTGCCCATGTCACTGACAAAGGTGTTGAACAGCACTGGTCCCAATACCAGGCTCTAAGGAATGCCGTTCATCACTGGTCTCCACTTGGACTTTTAAGCTGTTGACTGCAACTGTCTGAGTAATGCCAATGAGAATAATTTTAGGCTCATAATTGACTTATTCCAACTCCCCTCCACCCTTTTTTTTTTCAGCTGGGCTTCCAGCAGTGGTACCTTAGCAATTCTATAATTTATTAACTTTGTGCTTTTCAGTGTCTTGATTAAGTCTGTTCTCAATTTTTTGTACTGTGTAAGTGCTCATTTGTTTCCTCTTCCACTGTATCCTGTAAATGCAACACCTCATCTGACTTCTGTAGCTGGTCCATCTGCTAAAAGACTGATTCTACTTTCACACCAGAAGTCTCTCAAACTGCCTCCATCCACCCACAAGATAAACTTCATCCACCTTGTATCATCTAATAAATCAATTTTTGTTGTATATTTTGTATTGTCTTAGAGTAGACTTGCAGTATTCTGTGATAAAGTGTAGTATTGCATCAAGCTAATTACCATCTTAAGAGCACTGTGTTGTATTAGTACTCACAGAATACATTTCCATTAACTTCATAATTTCAGGATATATTTAAAATGGGGGTATAGATAAGCAGGGCTTAGAAAAGTGAGTAGTTACATGATTTATCCTGCACTTAGCTTTTAGCTTCACTTTCCTCTATTTTCCTCTATCTTCTGTCAGTCTTCCCTACCTTCAGCTGGAAATAGTAGTGCTGTGGTAGCGGTGGTGATCTAAGAATAGGCAGAGATACAGGTCATGGAGGAAGAGGTAGACCAGAACAGCTGGTGTAGTTGCAAAAGGGGTGCAAGATTTTGGGAGCAGTCTCCTCACCAAACTGTTACCCCTGCAGAGCTATGATCCAGGACTGCCTGAAACTTGTCCCCCTTTCCCGCCTTCATTGGCTTGTTTTATAAAAGATACTCTCTCTTGTTACAAATGGTATGTATTCTAAATTACAATTAGATGATGTTTTTTGCTTTAATTAATTGATGAGTTTTGACTTGACTTCCTTATTCAATTTTGTGTGTCCAAGACCTCTTCTTTGAGAGAAAGTTCTATCTTGTATTCTTCTTGTGCTTCTTTTTTGGAGCACTGTCTAGCAAATGATATGGAGAATGTTTGAATTCCCAGATTAAGGCTATATCAAGGGTAATTGTTAAAAATCTTCCTATATATTGTCATTCTTTTAATCCTCTCAGTCTTCCCCATGTTTTTCCTGGTTAAAATTTCTCCTATCAGACACTCAAAAAAAAGTAAGAAGTTGAAGGGCAATGTGATGTTAATGCGTTATAATATATTAACTATAACATTTGTGTCTCAAACAGATGTCTGCATAGGTCTTGGAAGAAATGAAAAGCAAAATGCTGCTGTGCAAACTAATTCACTGTTTTGTCATAATATTTCCAGAATTGCAGTCAGCTATAAATTAGTCCGAAGGATTTTTTCTGTAATAGCAATTTTCAGCATGGAGCTTGACATTCAAGTTGAAATCTCAAACTGCTACTGATATTGGGGAAAAAACAGAAAAGGATTAGAGTAAAAAGTAGAGAATTTTTTAGCTAAATCCATTCTGGTTTACATTATGTATTAGTTAACTATGTGCTTGGGTCTCGTGGTAGTGATATGTTTAATGTAAATTGTTACAATAATGAACTTTACAGAGCAGATTTTATAGTACTTTAAATTTTATTAATATGTATATATCTTTAAATATGATCATTCAACACCATAAAAATATATTTCTATTGAGTGTGCTGCACAATCAATCTTAGGTACTTTAAATACAGTTTATCTTACTTAGGAATTTCAAGAATTTTGAGGCATTCAAAATCTCCAGTTGTTTTTTTTAATCTTAATTCTACCACATTTTCATATTTTAGAGCATTTTCATAATGGAGGCACAATAACTTGCAGAGGATGGGATCATGGTGTTGGATGAATCAGAAACTTATAAGTGAAATTTCAGTATTTTGCAAGGGTTGAGAGGGGAGAGGTTTAAAAACTGTGTCTTGTAATTATCAGATTAGCTTCCTGGTGAACATGTTGCAGAAATTGCTTCTTTTTTTCATATGAATGATTTACTTTTTTTAAAAAAAATCTGGATTCTGTGAGCTTATATTAGAAGGGGCTGAGCATGCCATTCTCTATACATCATTTAAGCACCTCAGTAATTCCACTTACTTTAACAATACTGTTTCATCATCTTCTTAGAGTTATATACATGATTAAGTACTCTGTTGGAACTTAAATGATGTGGTTTTGGATGGCCTGATCTTGTTATTACTATTGTCACTAAATATACATAAAATGAAAGTACAAAGCCCTATCATTAATACCCATATAGTTCTACTCCTATTTATTTCAGAATAATAAAGTTTTTCTCTAAGAAAAATTACTTACTTTATTCCTTTACCAACATCACAATACACTATATTTGTCCTTGATTTAAAATTTTCCTGAATATGAAATTTCCTGAAAACAAAAACCAAACGCATGCCATCTATTTGTTCCCTTGATTATGTATAACCTGAAAGAAATTCAGAAGGTAGTGAAGCATGACCTTTAATTCCTAGGCCATATTGGCTATCCTTCATCAAACTCTGCTTTTCTAAATGGTACCGATTTAATGTCCAAAAATGCTTTTTAAGATTCCCTCCTCCCAAAAGGCATCCAAACTAAATGGCCTGTCGTTTCCTGAAGTGTTCCCCAAGTCTGTCTTCAATAATGACGTTATGTTGGCCATTTTCCATCCATCAGGTTTTTTTCTGAATAGAATGACTTTGAAAAATGTCTGCAAAACTTACAATAATAACACCCCTACTTTTTGAAAGAAATATTGAATATTGGTAACTGTTGATTAATGGAATGCTGCTATTAAATGTCCATATATTACTATACCATATTACAGGTGAATTATTACTTTCCCTTTCCCAAAACCAAATCCATTGTTTATGTTTCATCTAGAAACTACTCACTTGAGGCATTTACTATAAATGCATATTTGAATTCTGTACTTGCTTGCATATAGTTAGTTATAGTAAATGTCTTTAAAATTATGTGTTGTTTTACGAATAGGGAAAGAACTAAATCACCTTGTTTAATACATTGTTTCATAAGCTGAAATGCAATCTTTACAGAATGGTGGGTACTGCCCCACAGAGCCTACATTTGAAATGTTGGAAGAGAAAAAAATCTGGACACAGGATAAGAGTTAGATGTCAGTCCCTAGCAGTCGCTGTGAAACTACTGGTGAGGGCTCCTCATTAAGTCAGTGTTAACTGACTGACCAGATGCACACTCCTCTCTGCACCAAATGCAAGGTAAAATATGGTACGTGAAACTGCTTTCCACGAAAATAAGGCCATGTGCACATATGGTCAATTACTGCAGCTGAGTTGATGCTCAATACTTTGCTAAGAGGTGGTACTGCAAGTTGTCTAAGCTGTCTGTTTTGGTTAGTAATTTTTGTGAGGTTTTTGGTGGTTTGTTCAATATATTGCTCCAGCACTTCATTTGCAATACAAATTTTTCATTTTAAATAATTCATACTTAATTACAGTAGTTGTCAGTTTATGTGGTCCTTTTCATTCTTGAAATGCTTTAGAAGCATTAATTCCCACAAAGTTTTGAGAAGCAATTAAGTATTAATGTTCCATTTTTACAAACAAAAAACCAGAAAATACAGAGGTTGGGCAAACATCTCTGAATATCAACTGTAAAATTAGGCACTGACAAGATAGATACATGATCTAATTTTCAGAGGCACTGAAGAAGTCATTTGCATATTCAGAATGGAAACTTTTGTCCTAGTCGTTAAATTCATAAAGAATCTTGGATACCATAATACTGAGCATTACTCAGTAGTTCTAACTACCTAGGATCAAGATATGGGAGGAGTTTATTAACTCTGAATAATGTTTACAGCAGGTCAGTATGAAGCTGCCTGAGCTAATACAAAGGAAAGACAGATTTCCAGATTCCAGCTGTATAAATAACCCATCACAAACTTCCCTTCACATGGGCTGAAGAACTCGGCATCCTTTCCTGGAATGAACTGCTAAATCATTTTTGCAGAAAAAGGCGATTGAGAGAAGTGGGGACTGTGAGTATGATCATAAATTCTATTGTCTCAAGCACTCACAAGACTGGGAAAATTTTAGGGCTGCTATTTAACAACTCCAAAAACAAACGAAAAATGTGTGTCCCAAGAAGAGATTTCAGCCAAACAGTGAATCTGTTTCCTGTGCATCATATATCTATGGGCAGTTGTGTGTAAACCAAAGCTGTTTGCATTGCATTTCTATTTCACAGGCATAGAGGTAGGATTTATCCCAAGTTTCCATATGGGACATTGCTTTGAATCATTTGTCAGCCTTGTCTCTTCTTCTAGGCAAGCTTACATTTGGAAATAGTAAAGAAAGGAAGGAGGTACAGGAGGAGGCAGAAGCAAAGAATAGCAAATTGCTACATTCCTGGTGATAGTATACAAGTATCTTCCAATGTGAATTTCTGAGAAAGTGTAGAAAGACATGGCATAGTAACATCAGAATGAGCTTCACACCTTGAAGAGTAGCAGTTTCCAGTGAACCGAGACAGACAGCTGGTGATCATGTTTAAGTATTCACAATTCCTAAAAATTCATGAATCCAGGTTTGAAGGTGACTGTAAAATTGACCCCAGCGTAGTGGCTGGGGTGACTTATCCAAAGCTACAAAGGGAAGTTGAGGCCAGAGCTAAAATCGGATGTTAGGATTTCTAGCTTGCTCCATCTGTAGCCCAGATCACTGCACGTTACCTCTCCAACAAGCTAGATCAAAATATAAAAGTTCAGTGTTGCACTCACTGTTCAAGAAAAAGAAAATAACAATGAAAAATGAAGAATAACTGATGTGCAAGTTGTTACAAGCCATTTATATACATACTATTAGCAAAGGACTACATGCATCGATGAATCAGCTGTTTTAATCAGATGAAAATACTTTTGAGCACAGTTCCAGTGTGATGAATATGCTAGAGTTGTAGATCACCAGGAAGAACATTAATATTCTCTGTATAATTATGCATATTTCTTCTCAATTCTTTTTTTGAAGGCAGACAGCATATAGGATTTAAAGCAACAGTCATACACTTCACACAAGCACAAAGAAGATGTACAAGGAAGCACGGAACTGCCTGCCCCCGCCTACCAGCTTCCAGCATCTCTCTAGAAGACATTTTCTACTTAGTTTCTTGTCTGCTCCCATCTTGCTCCCCTGAGCCTGGTCTCTCATTCCCTCAACCCCTCAACATTCTCCTTCCACCCTTTTTCAGGCATGCAGAGGCTCCTGGCCTGTAGCAGTGAACGCAAAAGTGCAGTGCTGGCCCCCTTGCTGGCTGTGGTCTTACGCTTTGTCCCTTGGATGTAGCTGTGTGGTGACCCTTAATGGTGGAGGCTTCTCTGGGTCCACTTGTAATGAGGTCTGCAGTGGGTGAATATGTTGAATATTCCATTTACAGCCCTCCTAAGAATGTGTCTGTGCTTTGATGCTTTCCTCTTTCTTCAGTGGGTGACACTGTACCTCCTTGTACGTAAGTACAAACTGTCCATCTTTAGCCCTGCTTGAAGCATCTCTCAGCTCACCTGCACACTCGCTTGCCAGAACAGGCAATGATCCCTGCATAGATACAGCTGTTTTCAAATCTCTAGTCTCTTCCATCCAGCTTCCATTTGGAAAGCCTATGAGCCTTCTACCAGGATGAGAAGTTGTGTTGGCCCTACCTCAGCCATTTGACACCATTAAGTTTAAACATTTGTGCTGTGTTGTTTTGCACAGTGGCTCAGGACATCTGAGGTAGCGTGTGAAGAGCTGTTTGGGCCAACCTCATGATTTTGTAAGACAAGGTAAAGTTGGTCCTCTGTGGACCATCCAGATATCCATAATACCCCTCAGGCCGGGTGCTCTGAGGTTCCCCATTTGTTTTCAGCTGAAGACCTCAAAGCGCACCCTGAGGGACAGTTAGTGGCTGGGCATTGCACAGTGCATGAGGACACCCCCTGGGATGCTGATGCAAGGTAACATAGATGTAATTGTGTCTGCATCTGTGGGTCAATGGTCATTAATTTGCATTTATTGACTGCTTGATACTGTCAAAGGTCTACAACATAGCAATCTCAATAATGTAAGAACAGCAGCCAGTCCTATTTCAAAGAACTAATTGGATGACTCATCCTAAACATCAATTAGCACGATCGGGTCCTTAGTGATGATTTTTGAAGCATTATTGTTAATTTTCTTGTGGGATTTTTTATAGCTGTCATCTGTTGCTATCAGACAGTGTTAATGCGATACACAGTGTGTTCTCTTTGTGGGAGCAAAATGAGAAAAACATTTCCGTACTGTGCACTGATAGCTACTAATTACCTTTGCTGGGGAGGACTCCATTCTGTGTTGAAGCAAGTATTTAAATACATAAAGTGGCAGAAAATCATGTTAGGTAAAATTGAAATAAACTCCACAATTTCTAACATAAGGCCTGAATTTTGTTGGAGCTGTACAGGCCACCAGAGCGTAGTTGTTTGCCACACGGCATCCTTGCCTGCTGCTCATCCAGATGAGGAACTCTGAGGCTCAGAGAACAGCCCAACTCCCTCTGACAGTTGAGGTACCAGAGGAATGGGGTGCGCACCGATTCCCAGTTCAGGAGCACTCTTTCCTTGCTGTGTGATGAAGAATATAAATAGGCTAGATCCCTGCTGCAACTGTAATGGGGGATCAAGATAGCTCAGCCACAAAGCGTCCCTACAGATGGCAGCATTTTTTTGGAAGGGAAAATTGATCCAAACTGACAGCTGTGCTGGAATGGATAGACTGCATCTAAGTCGTTTAAGGCCAGTTCAGATATCTCACTGCACTGGAGCCCAGAGCAGTCCCTAGGCAAAGAAGACACACTTCAACTAAACAGTTATTGTGGGATTTTGTTATTGCAGAAGGACATTGTGACAGTTTGTCTTAGAAGTTAGAAAAAGTAATGACAAGTATAAATAAAGGAACATACTCTGAACACAGGCAGGGTCTTTTTGCTCTTGCAATACAACAGGGCTGTAAAATGGTCCTGAAAACAACAGCTGAAATCATTTGAGATACCCCAAAGCTTCTACATAAACCACCTTGAGACAAGACTAGCTGCAGGTCTTGCTGGCTTGCTCTGAGAGCACAGAGGTGCTCTGACCTGCGCAGCAGCACCCCCCACGGAGGAGCACAGCCAGCTTTTTTGGCCATCAGGTAGTCACAACCTGGAATGCGGGTCACGAGCATCTACAGATATTCAAATGTAGCCATCAGTGCCCAGAAGTGGCAGCATCTGAATTCTCATGGGGTACTCAACATTAAGTGAATTGATAGTTTCGCTTTACTTTTTGCTGGTAATGGTCTACTTTATAGAAAATACACCTGCATGTGGCACTCTTGTTAGTACTTCCAGCAGTGAGACAAAGAAAGGAGTATGTCTGGAGAGTGAGCTGCCCAGGGTCACTATAATAAATCTGTGGTTTGGAAAGGTCTGCACAGCCTCTGTCCCCAGGTACCTGCAGTTTGGACAAATTAATGAGTTGGTGTCCTTTTCTGTTATCACCAACTTAATTATCAGAATTAATAAAAATGCTTTAGGATTTTTTTTTTTAACTCTCTCCCTCCAGTACATTTACATCTGCTGCCTGGAGCAATTGTTATGCCAGGCCTTCACTTTGCTCCTATACTTAGAGAAAGTTTTATGAAGAGAGATAGAAAAGTCTGGGATTCATTACCTGAGAGAGGAAATTAAAAAAAAGGAGGACAGATTATGTAAGATAGTTAAAAGCAGAGAAGACTGAGGAGGAACTTCTATTCTCTGAGCCTGTGTTTAAGCTGGAAGATCTGGGAATACTCCATCCTCTGATACAGGTATGGGATGTAAGTAGAAGCATGCTTCCCAGGTGCAGACATGCCATCTTTGTCCTCCTGCTCTATGTTGGTTTCCATGGAAAACAAAGCTTAATGTGAAGAGCAACAGCACTGATGGCATACTCTGGTCAGGTTCCTACAAAGACCACAAAGGAGCAGGATCCTGATACTTTTGGGGTTTTTTATGCATATATATATATATATATATATATACATGCATAGAAAGAGAGAACCTACCTGCATTTGCTTATCTATTCACATTTTTAATTTTGCCTCAGATTTTGCCTCAAAAACCAGTGTGATGGCATGGAATAATTTTATTTTAAGGCTGTGATCATCTGTTCCTTACCATTTCTGGTGAGTGTAGAAGAGGCGATAGATATTACATCTTCTAATGCTTCTCTCAGCATATGTGGTGTTTTTCTAGTTTTTCTATATAGTGCCTCACCCTAAACAGGAGGAATGGAAAGTGCTTCCACCTAAACCAACTTGAAGGTGAAGACACCTTCCTAGAACACAAGAGGTGGACCTGTTAATTTGCTCACACCAAAGAGAAATGTTCAGCCCTAGCATCCCACGTGGCCCAATGAGGACTCTCACTGCTAGACCCCTTGGTTTTGTGAAACAACAATTAATTGCTTAATTCAGTGAGGGTTTTGAGATGAAGAAGTTTCCTTCTGATCTGACAGAGCAGAAATAGGTGCGTAAACACCAAAGAACAGGGTCATTCAGTACTGGCTAGTTTGGGCATCTCTCTCTTACCATCTATTACAAAGCCCATTTTGAGATGAGTTTACCCCAAAAAGTGATTAAAAGCTTGGCACTGAAATAGCTACATATCTGTGGTTTTAGCTTCTAAGCCAAAATCCTCCTTTTTCATTGCCTAAATATGCTTAGTGCCTCTAAAAATCAGGTCACGTACTAACTTCTTCTATATGAATATGGCATCTGCAGCCTTTACCAACAACAAGTTTCTATTTTCTTCCATCTCATTGATAAAGATATTGAATAGCACTGAACTAAAATAGATCTATGTGGAACCCCGTTATATAATGATGCCCTCCATGCAATTACTCTTTAGCTGTATCAGCCTTTTCATGCCAGTTAAACTATGCTACACAGATTTTATGTTGTGTCACTTTTAACCAGAAGGTCAGAGTACAAGGTAAAATATCTCAGCTCAGTTATATTAAGCAACTTCCTTTAGCAACAGAACCTTTTCATTTCATCAAAAGATGTAATCAGGTCTATCACTAATTTTCCATGAAAACTCATTCACTGAAATGGATTACACTACTGTCTTTATAAACTTACTGATTAGATCCCATTCTATTCTATAACCCAGTATTTTGTCTGGAATTAATATAAGGCTACTAGATTTTTACTTATTTTGGTAATGTTGTTTAGGCATTTCAATAAGAATAATTTTAAAAAGAGCCAATGTGTTAGTTGTTTTCCAGACCACTGAAACTTTGCTAGCATCAAGTATTTTTAAGAGGTTGTTCCATGGTAATCCCAGCTTTCTCTGTATCTTCTGCCACGTCCTCCTCTCTGGATCTGCCCTCCCTCACATCACTTAACTCCCCACACCACTCCTTCCAGTGTCTTTGATCTCTGATACCACTCTCCCTGTCTCCAACTCCCTTCCAACTCCTGTATGACCAGTCCACCACAAGCTCCATGTTCTCCATGCCCTCAATATTATTCTTTCCATGTTCTCCACCTCTGTATTTTGTCCTGCCAGCTGGGGAAGAGCCAGCACATCTGGCACAGACATGCTGGCTAGCTGGCTAGTACATGTGTGATCACTGAATGAGCTGGCTGCTGCCAAGTGCAACGGACAATGAATTCTCCTCTGTGGCATGAATAGTCTTTCTCTTCTACCCAGACAGCATTTTTTTTCCAATTAAATGTGGAGAAAATTAATTCTGTTCGCTATGTCTATGCCTCTGCTAAATGTGACTGCAACTAACCCAAAGGGTGAAAATGATTTGGGGGTGGGGGGAAATGGTGGGGAAGGAAAGGACAACTAATGGCGGGCTGGAATGGCAGCCACACAAACCATACTGTTTGTTAAGCCATGCACACAGATCAACCTTAGAGTGCTTCTTTGGCCAATTGTTTTAAAATATGCACTCTAGGATGCATATCATGCCACCCTTCAGGTCTGAAAATAATTTAATGTTAGTATTTACTGTTAACATACCCTATCACTAGGAAAATAGGAGTTACTTTTTTATCCCTGAGGTATCACTTGATTTCTTTCCAATTGCCAAAGAGAAGTATTTGCATAATGCTTTGATATGAATTAAAGTTTTTACAATACAAAAGAGAAAAGTTTATCACGTATACTTCATGAAAAGTGTCAGTATTAGTTCAGAGGCTTTCGCTGGAGACCTGTAAAAAGCATAAGCTATAACGTGTACTGCCGAAGAATGCTCTCGTTACTTTGACTCATGTGAAACCCCTTCAGTTTGCCAGTACTGTGCCCTGCACTGCCCCAGACTAGGAAAGTGCACTTCACTTAATATACATATAAAAATACTAAACAACATAAATTCTTCAGCAAGAGCTTGAAGCAGTATCCGTGCTACAATCACATATCACATTAACATTTGATGTTATTACTGCTTCACAGGTGCAACAATCCTTGGTCCTTGCCCCTGTGGGAGAGCAGTGGTTGACTTCTATTTCTTTTTTTAACTGTTTACATTTTTATTTCAATCATAGTTTGTCTTATCTCTCCCTCTGCAGGAGGGCAATCATCAGTGAGATTTGCCGCGAATACATTGCGGCTGATGTATCTAATGGAACCTGCACTTATAGCCAGACCTGTCAATAACCCGAGCACCATTACAGTAGATAGCTTTTCACAAGATTGGCTTCTTCTTGCAAAGATTATTCAGTACCATATGCGCAAACAACAGCAGCCATTATTGCCCTTTATTTCCCACCTCTCCTTTCCTTAGACTAGCACATCTCTTTATTATTATTTGACAGCAATGAAGAATAGCCCAATCTTTGCCATCATTTGGTAGCAACAATTCTTAGCACTTTCCGTGTTCAAAGGGCTTTGTAGTCATTATCTAATTAATCTTCACAACAGCTCTATGAGGCTGATAAGAAAGGTTTAGTCTCATTTTGTAGATGGGGAAACTGAAGCTGTGAGTTTAGCCGCTTGATTTTCAAAGGTGCTGTGCATTCTTGGCTCCCATTGAAGTTAATGAGGGTGCAGAGGGAGCAACACCTCTCAAAATAAAGGAGCTTGTGCAAGCTCACAGAGGAGGTTACTGTCAGCATGCAGGGGGCATTCCTTGGTCCCAGACCTGTGCTCAGCATGTTTGGCCAGGCCTCCCTCGCATCGGGATTGCTAGTAGCAAGATGGCCATTACACCTTGGATATTCACAGCTAACTTTTCATTTAAATGCTTCGGTGTCATGGGGCAATATTTCAGAAACTCTGCACTTGGAAGTTTCACCCCAGGGGGATTTTTTCTGATCTGTCCTCGCTCTAGAAAAATGCCTTAACCTGTTAAAAGATGGCAGTGTGCAATGCAGGCACCAGGTTTCACATACACTGTTTCATTTGCAGTTTTATGGCTACTTCTTACAGAAATTGCACTTATTTTGAAATACTCCCTAAGCACTAAGGGCCATAGAGAGAATGCATTCACTAATGCTTCCCTAATTCATGGAGGTGGCTGCTTTACCAGTCACTATCAGATCCTTAATCAGTGGAGTTGTAAAGCTTGTAGATATTCAGTAAAAGTGCTTAATAAAAATAATTTAATTCTAAATTACAAGAGTGCACTTAACCCTAAAGATATTAAAACTGATTGTTTGACGCAGTGCATTGAGTGGTAGAAATTCAAAAATAAAAGCTTTCCTTACTTGCATCAAAGTGACTAAATCTTCCAGCCTTCATATCCTACTGTCATGATATTATGCTGTGATAAACTAATTCATTTTAGAGCTTTAAGCTGTAAATACAACGTACATCGACCTGACTGGTGATAACAGGAGGAACTCAGTTTTGAAAAAAGAGCCAGCATTACGACTGGCTTTTCTGTTATATTGTCTTGAAGACCACTTGTGTCTGACAGTGTACTTTCTGCAGTGGGTTTATAAATCAATCCTGCGGTCTGGCTGGTGGTGCAATACAGTGGAGTGCTGTAGTGGTCTTTAAATATTTTTGGTAATAAATTATAAAATGTCTGTGTCTCCCCTTTGTAAAATATACCATAAAACATTTATATTCACCCCTACAGACACGGATCATTCCCCCCCAAGACACATGCACACACACATGTGCACACTCTCCCCTCATATTGAGGTGGTTGTCTCTTTTCACATCCCTTCCACCAGTAAACATTGAGAAACCGGGCCAGCAAAGTCCAGGCTTTGGGTGGGCGGAGACGTTGATGTTTATTTACATTGTATGAAGAGTAATAAATAAGCATATTTAGACCTCATATCAATTTTTTTTCAATGGAAATGATTTTGCAGTTTGTTTATTGTCAAAATGTATCCTTTTTTGAAAAACATACGGAGCACTGGTTCTTTTGAAGAAATAAAAAATTTATCTTTTTTTTTTAGGCATTTCTTTTTCTCTAAACTCAAAAAAATGTTAGTATTTTACTGTCAAAAAAAAAGAGGACAGAAATTTGATGAATGCATCTGGATTTTGATAAAATGCAAAATCTAATGAACATGTATTCATTTTTAGAACAAAAAATACCTTTTAAGTTCCAGCACTTTTCCCATAGCAACAAAAATCATCTTCCTTCCATATCTACTGTGCAAATAACCATCACAGAAATTTTTTAGGTTATTCTTCCCCTAGATCTTTAGTTACTGGCATTCTTCCTGGACAAGATGCTGGGCTTGTGTCAGTGCTCGGCAGCAGGGTGTCAGACTCTCTCACAGTTCTGTATTTCTCTCACTGCTGATATTGTGTGTATTCAACTTCCTTAATTTTTCAGCTTCATAGACAGATGTTTCCAGATGCATTTTCTGGCACCTTTAATAGAGCATTCATGGATTAGGGAGTGTTCTATTTGTCTGGTTTGGAGGATGGGGGAAGGTGTGGGTTTTATTTTCTCTGAAGTCTTCCAGAATTGTGATATGAAATAATATATCAGTTCACTGGACTGAGAATTGCTTGTAACAAAAGAGGTTTAATTCCATATTGTGTTAAAAATCTCTTGCAATTATAAAATTATTTGGCTAGGAACTTTTATGTGTTCTGGTTGTTTGAATTTCCTTTATTCCAAAATAGAATTTAAAATCATGGGAACAAAGTCAAGGAGTGATATGCCTTTTGATTATTTTTTTCTGATGAATTTGTATAGTATATTTGATTTCTTAATTGTTTAATTTTTCCTTCCATAAATAAGATTAATTGCAATTCACTAGACTGAATAAGTATATACCCAAAATAGTAAATGTGCAAGTACTGACATTCTGCTTCTGAGCAGTCACGAAAACTTAAGACAGCTAGAAATGGGTGCACTGCAATTCTCAAACTGTTCCTGTCACCTCACTACACAGCATCAGAATAAAAATGGAAGATTTTGAAAGATTATTGCATAGGCTTACAGCCTCAGAGGGCAAGAAGGAGATGACAGCCAAGCACTGATTTAGAGGATTGCATCTCCTCTCCCATCACTCCTAGACCCACTGGGGCAACCTCCTGTTTCCTGCTGGTTTGAAAGAGAGGAATAGGATCTTACCACCCTTTAAAGCACTCTAAAGAGAATTCCTACCACATTTAGAGGTCATTGAGCTTCAAAGAAACCACGGTCAGGGTTCAGGAAGGCTGCCTGCCTTTGTGAATCTCCCATCATACACTTTCAGCCTCATTCTCGCCACATCATACTGTTATACTTCACGAAACGGAGCTGACTTAGTCCACATAGTGCACAGTTTGACAGATAATGGCTTAAATATTATATATCACAAGGGATAACGTAAAGAAAAATTACTAAAAACTCCACTGATAATACCCATACTAATGAAAATTGCCATATAGTAATTACCTAATTCAACATAATCTTAATTTAGCTTTATTTATTAGTTTAACAACTCACGCACATGCAAGAAATATTTCCATCCCCCTGACTCCCAAGCACCAGACTGAATAAGTTAATCAAAGCTTGCACACAGCCGGTTGATTCTGAGCTCAGTTTTTACCCATTTCACACAAAACTAAATGTAAATGTAACTTTTCTATGTAGGATAAGCCTTGTGACTGCAGAATACAATAAGACAGCTTAAAACAGCAGTTGAAACATTTTACCTGAATTTGACTGCTCTGGCTCTGCTCCCTCTCCCCTTTGGCAAAACCCCAGCTACAGTGTAAGTAATCAGAGTTTACAGTAGATATAGACAAGGCGACCAGCTAGCTTAAGATAATGTTACATGTACATTGCACATATATTGATAATATTAAGAGATTAACATTTCTGCATATACTTGGCAGAACTACAGTAAATTAATTAAATATGTGTGTTAATAGTTTAGAGAATCATTGTTAACTTAAAAAGCACAATCCTCTTTTTCTGTGTCTTGCATAATTTTCCACATGTGTGCAAAGAATTTCCCACCTTCACCTTCTAATAATTTTGCAAAAAGATATGTGGCTATATGAAGGAGAAAGCAGCAGCAGGAAAATGGTTAATTCCCTTCTTTATATTACTAAATACTTTAGATGATTGAAAAGAAAAAAAATCCAGAATTCACTGTAATTGTTATGATTTTTTTCTGCTTGTTTACTTTTTGCATTTATCCCAGCTTAGACATTTAAAGACTATAAACTGAATTTCACTGCAGCTTATCATAAGCTTCTCTATTTGCTTCTTAGATTCTAACAAATACCTTTGCTATATTAAATATTTCTATTTATTATTTTGCTTGGAAAAATTTAATGTTACAAAAGCAGAAGTTTGGATTATGTTTGAGAATTTAGCCCATTGATACCAATTTAATGAATCCCATCAAAATTCTTTCTCAGGCAATATCATACAGCAGAGTCATTTTTCAACCAATACGTGTATTCTTGATACTGAACTGATGCTATGTAACCCTAATTGCATAGTAGAGAACTCATCTCTGTCTGCCTGAATTTAAAAATAATTCCTTAATAATTGTGTTCCAGAAAAAAGAAAATCTTCAGAGTAGCCTAGTGGCCAGATTCTCAGCTTCTGTGAATTAGTATTAAAATCAATGATCCAGAATAGTTATTGTTTCGATGGCGTGAGAAATAATTTATTGAGTTTTCATTTCCAAGAGTTTTTCTTCATTCAGCTCTGTCAGATGTATAATACTAAACTATTGAATAATTCCTTTTTAAATTAAACAGTAGATTCATATCCTACCAGATTTATGAGCCATTTATATTCTGCTGAGCCACACTACCCAAATGGTTATGTATACAATTTTGATGAGCTGGTAGTTTAAGTACAGAGATAATACAGTGAGCTTTTCCTGAAGTGGGTATGGGAATATTAGTATAGTTGGTGTTCAAATATGTTTTCAATGTGAAATAGAAAAGCTGGAATAAAACCAGTTTGCCATTAGACATCATAAGAAGTTTTAGTCTAAAGTATTTTGAAATTGTTTGATGTTATGATAAATCCACAAGTATGGTGATGCTAAAACTACATCTACTAAATACTATATATATGAAGGTATTGCATTTGAGTTCACTGAAAACAGAATATGGGTTGTAGTGGCAAGATTACCCTCAAATTATGTAAAAATAGAAATTTGAGTTTCACAAGAAATTCTCTATTATGGCAGTTTTCTGGAAAGCCACTAGGTGGAAGTTATTTTCCTACTGAGCAACTTTATTCCACTCACAGAGGCCATTGCTTTCTAATATAAAGTTGAAAAGGAGTAATTTCCCTTCAATATTATCCATGCTAGAGTTTCAAGCAAACAGCACAAAAAGTTATCATTTACAAAAGTCCTGGAATAAGAAGTCAGAACCTTTTTTTACTGGGACAGGTGCTAGGCAGAAGTCAGTCTAGTAGTATTAGTGCAATTAAATTGATTAAAAAATTGCCTAAGTAGAAAGGATCAAGCCAAATACAGGTGAAAAATGGCTGTAAAACTAATGACAGATGGATAAAGAAATTAAGCACAATACAGTATTAAATCTGAGCATAAATAAAAAATGTCTGGTAAAAATTGCAGAAAGAAAAAATTCTTTCATCCTGCTTCTTGAGATCACTATTTTTATTTTATAAAATTAATCTTATAACACAGGGTTTCTGATAAAGTATTCTAAGTTTGACTTTCCGGTCTTTTCTGAACTTGTCATTACCAAACCCAAATAGCAGTGAAATTTGCATTTCGGCTTGAATTCTTCAATTGTATTTGCAGAAAAGTGAAAAGGACCATGAGGTTGAATAATTTACTGAACTTCTTCTAAGGAATGGAGACTTCCTCACCATGCAGAAGATGGAGAGTTCCATTTGGATTTGTCCTTTGCTTTCTAGTAGTCCTATTTTCATAGAATCATAGAATCACAGAATGGTTTGGGTTGGAAGGGACCTTAAAGATCATTGAGTTCCAACCCCCCTGGCATGGGCAGGGACACCTCCCACTAGAGCAGGTTGCTCAAAGCCCCGTCCAGCCTGGCCTTGAACCCCTCCAGGGATGGGGCATCCACGACTTCCCTGGGCAACCTGTTCCAGTGCCACCACCACACCACCCTCACTGTAAAGAATTTTTCTAGTATCTAATCTAAATCTTCCCTCTTCCAATCTAAAACCATTACCCCTTGTCCTGTCACTGCACTTCCTGACAAAGAGTCCCTCTCCAGCTCTTTTGTAGGCTTCCTTCAGGTATTGAAAGGCCACTATAAGGTGTCCCTGGAGCCTTCCCTTCTCCAGGCTGAACAACCCCAGCTCTCTCAGCCTGTCTTCATAGGGGAGGTGCTCCATCCCTCTGATAATCTTGGTGGCCGTCTGCTGGACCCGTTCCAACAGATTCAGGTCCTTCCTGTGTTGAGGGCTCCAAAGTTGGACACAGTATTCCAGTTGGTGTCTCATGAGTGCAGAGTAGAGGGGTAGAATCACATCCTGTGACATGCTGGCACAGGATGCAGACCAGGATTTGGTTGGCTTTCATTAGTGATGAAGGATTGTTATTTGGTCAAAGAGGATATGAATAGCAGAAGACCATGCTTGCAACTATTGCCTTCTTCTCCCAGTGTAGCCTTTACTGAAGAAGAGAATGGGAAGCACAGCACTAATTACTGGCACAACTTGCATTTCATGCCAAAAGGAAAATTGGGGCAATTCTGAAATATGTTTTGCTGAGGTATGAGATGAGGACTACAAAGAACCAGCGCAGAGCATATCACCCACTTTATGTGGTCTCCAAAAGAGAAGTGAAAACAAGTGATTGTTAAGCATGCAAATACAGAATTCATACCTTGTATATAACGTGCACTGCTGGGAATACCATGTGATTAGTGCCGAAGGGCTGCCTAAGATATCTGAAAATCATGACTTTTCATGGCCAAATTTTTTTGTTTTGTTGTTTGTTTGTTCTAAATTGAGTAAACTCACAGCAAAGAATTAATTACCAGGAACTCTTAGCAAATGAGAAGAAAGCAACTCTTCCTTTTTAGACCTTTTATTTGTAAGAAAAAGTAGCAACATCATCATATTGTTTTATGAAGTACTTGAGCATTAGGTTAAAAACCAGGAAACTGATAAAACTTGACAGTAAAAATTAAAAAAAATGAATACCAAAAGAAAATTCTTATGTCCTTATAATGATTTTAGAAGGGTGAAAAATTAAAGTTCAGCAAATCACTCTAAGGTCTACCATCATTTTCTCATATAAGAATTCTGTATGAACCACGATGTTAAAAAAAATTGTAACAGTAATATGTCTAGATAATGTAATTGTACAGGTCATGGGACTAGGGGGCCTGATTCCTTTCAATGAATACTAGCAGCTGTTAAGTACATGCTAATAACCAATATGAATATACTTTCTCTTTCTCTACTACTTCATAGAGCAGAAGAGAGAACAATCTATCAAAAAAGCCAAGATGGGGACAAGCAGTTTAGAAAGTGATTTTTGAAGGGTTTTCTCCCTTCCTACCTGAACCTCTTCTCTCCAAATAGATTCTTCCGTGAATCATTTGGAATAAGAAGAGAAACAGATATGGGGAGACAAAAGTCAGAGAGAAGCTAAATGGATACTCACTCCAGACTACAATCAGTCCTCGAGAAAAGACAGTTAATGGTACTTGAGACAATGGGCCTGATCTCCTGCTCTCCCATAGCCATGCTGAAAGGCTCCCACTGTAACAGTTTTATAGCAGCCCAATTCCTGCCTCAGCCCATCCTTCATCTTTTGTGAAGACAGTCCGTGGGCCTCACCATGGGAGACAATGTTCTGTACAGACCAGACTAAATGGAAATGAAATAAGTCAGAAGACAAAGATGAAGGCATTTTAGGCAATTAAATATGTTAAGATTTTATTCTTTGTTGTATTCATATAGCAATTTTAACAAACTGTCAGTTTGCCTGGCTCTCTGTTGGAAAAGGAACCCTTCTGCAGCATCTCTAACCAACTAAATGGGGCTTGCCTGGTGAGAAGACCTAGGAGTCCTGATCCAGGAGGAATGTCCAGGATCCAGGATACCAACTCTATGACCATAATCCTCTATACTGTGAAAGAACTCTATACTGAGTTAAAGATGGTGCCTTAGGACTTCTGTACCCTCTGCCTCATAGTGAAAGCGCTCTATGACTTTTGGGGCATTTCTAAGCTGTACTGATCTAGATGTTCTCTTCAGAAAACCTGGGGCAGAGCTGGTGAATGTTAAAAGAGGTGTCTATTCCAATGGTTGCTGCTTCAGCTGAGGGTGGGAAAACCCAGGGATTCCCAGGATGTTGCAGAGTTGCCATGACATGGCAACATGAAGAACGAAGTAGGATGTATAAAGGAGAGGAACTGGTGAATGGGAAGAAGCTGGGAGCAGGGCAGAAACCGGAGATGGGAGGATGGGAGTAGTGGCAGTTGTCAAGCAGTGAGGATGTGACAGTAAAGACTGCAAAAGAAGAAGAGTCTGGTGGTATGAGAAAGAGGAATAGGTGTGAGATGGGCCCCAGGGGACTAGAACTTCAGATGACCTTCTCATCCACCCTTCAATCACCTCCAAAAGGTTCTGTGGCCCCAAATATTTCAGTCTACTAAAGAACCTATTCCCTGTGGGGTCATGTAATGACACATGATGAAAAGTTTGTTTTTCCAAAGCCTAAGATTTAAAAATATAATTCTAAAAAGCAAATTTTAAAAAAATCCACATACAAAGAGTTGTATAAAGGTCATATAGTGAAACACTCAAAATAAGAATTACCAGAATTACAACTGCCTTTATTATTAATGACATAATAATAGACTCTTTAATTCCATGATTTTGTAAGCTTTCTCTGCATGAGAAACCTTTATCTCATTTCACTGTGCACAGGGGCTATTCTGAGGATGAATCCATCTAGTTATATGCTTCAGGGTATTACCACCTCAGTAAACCTACCTCATTAATTGCTGAAATCTGAGAAAGCATGTACTTGGTGAGAAAGGAAATTTCAGGAGAAGACACAGAGTGCCCTGACAACTAAGGCAATAAAACACTCTCTGGGCAAACTGCTTCTTATCCCAAATTCTGACATGGAGTTCCTGTGTGATTCTGAGAAGTCACAAGCCACCATTTTCACAAAAGGACACTATTCTTATTTTGTCACTTTTCAAATGTCATGTTTGTGCTTCACTGTTGTACTAAGCTCTGACCTATGTATCTTAGAGCCCTTGGAAGCCCTACTGTGAAAATTAAATACCTTGAGAAGTTAAGATACAATAAAGTTAGGTATTCAGTCCTTCAAACCAGCCACCCCCATTTACTTTTCACTGTCAACTTATGCTTCAGTGTCGATGCCTTTGTCTGCATTATGAAATTTCAAAACACTTTTATACTGGAGAACACTTTGCAGAGAGGGAGGAGAAAGGGGTGTGCTTCAATCTCTTTTCCTAACCTTGTTCCATTCAAAATAAAACTATAAATCTGTTCCAAAAGAGAATTTCAGCAAGCAGTCATTACCTGGACAATCATGCTACTCTCATAGGATGTATTTTTCCTGCCTTTTACTTGCCCATCTGGAACACAGATAATATCATGTCTCTGGGAAAGGAGCAACGCGGGTCCTAGTGTTTCTGAAGAACTTTGAACTAGGTCTGAAAGAGACTTAAATCAGATGCTTCTCCCACTATCATGATGGAAAGACCTCTGGGATGAGTCTGCAGGATTTGGATTCTGTGGCTACAATAGTGTTAGTTCATGAGTTCTGGCTTCCCTGTGTCACTGCATTGCACCAGTACAACTAGACTACTTTCAAATCTGAGCTTCTGAGTTCATATAAAGCTGTTCTCCATTGTGCAGATATACTAGATCAGGCCACTATTGGCTGCCATGGGGATCTTTGCACTGAGATCAGTGTAAGACATGCCTCTAGGCACATCCAGGAAATGTCACGAGCTACTTTCTGCCCAAAGTTAAAATTGTGACAGGTCCTGGACATAACCACCTCTAATTGTGGCATTTCCAGGTGCATAGGCACTTGTACACAGCCAGAACTGCCCGGTTCTGACAGATCTGAGCAGATTCACCCCACATCCCAGCCTCAGTTTCCATGGGATTCCAAGAGACATTCCCAGAGCACAGGTGACTGGAGATCTCTACAAAATGCAGCTGTGGTCACCATTTTCTTTCTTTTTTCAGCAGGAATAGGATGAGATCCTGCCACCTTTCTTACAATATCCAGTTATTGGAGCTATGCTCCTTCAGTCAATGAAAGCCAGAGCGAATGTAAACAGAATCCCCATAGGGCATTTTATAGAGTGAGATGTTCAGGATTTCAGACAGTCCCTCATGTCTTGATAAATAAATAGATATTGTATATCTGGGATTGTCTCTGTACCTTATATGCAAACTATTTTGTATTAAAATGTAAAATATGAGGTGCCAGAAACTAAAATCTTCACTCTAGTCCACTGCTTAACCATTAGTCATGTTCTTTCTTAAGACTCACTTTTCTGCACACAGGTTCAGGTTTAAAACAAAAAGAAGAGCTGATATCTGGAATGTCTTGCTAAAAATTATGTGTTCAAGAGAAGATGGGACAATTGTATGGAAGACAAATCTATTGGAAGTTAATAAACATAGAGAAATCACATCCAACTCAGGAATTTTCAAAGAGGACAATAATTGGAGGAATGAATGACTGGAGTTACAGGGTTGTGGTTGCAATGATGATTTAAAGATAGTGACCTAAACCAAGCTGTGTGGTGAGACAGGGTAACTTTGATTAGATCAGGTTAATACCTTTAAAAATAAACAGTTTGTCTTTAGGTACACCGTCCCTTCTGCAGGTGTGAAACAGAAGCAGGACCTTCCAAAGCACTCACAGATCCCGTTTGATGAAGGCTGTTTTATAATACACAGAAGATACTGAATAAGGTTTGCATAGACAAGCGCAGGGAGGTTTTCCTTAGCTTTTAAGGGCTTGCCTTTTGTAGTTTTTTGGTGTAGCTTTGTCCTATAATACCGATAGGAATGCTATGGAATTCTTCCTTAATACCTGGAGTAAAACCCAGTACTTCATCTCTTCACCAATGAAGCGGCATCGTGCTTTTTCTGCATTACCCACATTGCAACCTTATGATTCTTTTAATTTGCATTCCATACCCCCAAAAGCACTACACACACTGGACTCACTCCTGTTGATCCTCTTCATAGAAATAAAAGTGACAGCTTCTGTGAAAGGGGAAGTATTGCAGCGAACAACATACGGGCATTGAGCAGAACAATGCAATGAGTAAGCAGCTGAACCTTGAAGGGAATCTCCATTGAAGTAAAACACAATAGGAGAGGCTAATTCAATTAGCAACTGATGCTTGTTGCTTGAACAAACTTCACTGAATTGGGAAAAAAAAAAGCAGGAAATACACAGCCAATGAACATGCTGGCAAAAATAGACAGACACATGTTAATATCTTGAGTTTATTCCATTGCCTTAGATCTTAGTAGGCTTCTCATCTTACTGGTGGGTGCTTTTTCTGGTTTCCTCTCATCTTCTGTATTTTCTTCCACAAATGGAAATGATCTAACATGGATAAGCCTCTGAAAGTATTTTCACATCATGCTACTATCCTATGTATTTTGAATACCTTCCTATACAATGTCCCCTCCAGCAATGCTGCCCTTGAAGCTTTGAGTTACACACACCCTTATCCATTATCAGGCCTTATCATTCCTGTCGGTATTTCATTCCAAAGAAAGATGCAAGCATTCATTAAGCAGAGGTGTGCTGGGCCACTGCTTGGAAAAGCAGAACTTAAATATTGCACAAATGCACCTAGTTCTCCAGGAGCCCTCCTACCCAGACCAAAGCAGCCTGAACGCCGATGGCACTGATCTAAATGTATTACAACAGCAAGCTCATTTTTTCCTACATCAAAATCTTATTATAAGTCAGTCAGTCAATCCTTATGGTCACTTTGGGTAATACTGAGAAGGAAATGGGTCAAACGTTAGATCACTGGATGTGATCATTTTCACTATTAGTATAAAAATCCTGCCAGGGTAAGCCAGAATACTTTAAATCTAGTTAATGAAATTTGATCTAATTTTTGAAAAGGTTATTAAGACAACAAACAATCAAAAAATAACAAGCAAAATGTATCCTTATTTCTACGTAAATACATTATTTCATCCCTTGCTGTAGCACAAAACCAGTTTCCTTTAGCTTAGCAATAAAAACAATTTTACTTAGCTCATGTCAAAGTTTATCGTGTGACTTTAAAGCATCTGTTAACTTTAACAGCTTAAATGAAATCATCACTGAATATGGCCTCAAAAGGCAAATTTTTTTTTAATGTTTAAACCATTCTTGTCTATACCCCCTTGTCATTAACTGGTAAATCAGTAATTTATTTCCTATTAGAATTTATATAGTTTGCAGCAATTAAGAAGAAAAGCATAATTGCTGACAAACCCAGGGCACTATTTAAATCACTTCCTTGTTGACAACATATTTCTCCTTCCTAAAACTGAATGTCACTGAAATCTGATTTGTACAGAACCCTTGTGGACTCATCATTCAAATGTACTGCACCTGTCACCTGTGTGCTAGCATTCTGCTAAGGATCAATTTACATAACCTCATTTAATGGTTCATAAATCATACCCATTAAGCCCAGCTAACAGGAACCAAGGGTTCTAATTTATGCTGCCTTTCATAGCAGAAAATTGGGAGGCTGGAGCCTGTGGATAAAGAACCCAGGTCTTGCCTTTGATTGTTGATTGTGATGGTAAATGTATGGATGATGAGAACAGATTTTCACTTTATTGATTTCCTGCCAAAGCACAGCATGCTTTATTGTGAAAGGGGGCCTTTTGGCAGCAGTGCTAAAAGTGGCAGTTGTTTAGGAGCCCTTTGCCAAGATGACATCTAAGACAATACCGAGTGGTAAATACTAAAATAATATCAAGCTGAAATGTTAATTTTTAAAAAGAAACCTCCCCAAAGGTTCGTAAAATCAATGATTTTTTCTACCCCAGAACACCTCACTAATAAACATGAAGCCAGGTGATTATGTGGGGTTTTAATTTTTTTTAAATCTATTTTTCTTAAATTCTTTATTCTATTATAAATTATTCATGGTATTTCAGTCAAAGTAATGCAGATGTTTGAAACCCGCTGTAGAGTGACAGTTCAGGCAGAGTTGTGTGCTGGGCCTGTCTTGAGCTGTGTACTCTGATCCTCCCTTTGATTAAATACCTGGAAATAGCTTTTTCTGTCATTTGATTTTCCATTTTTAAGTTCTATTATTTAGTAGGTGGCTGCGTGCCGTAGCGAGCGTATTGCCAAATGGAATATGCATATGCATAGGCATACAGCAGTCTTCCCACTGAGTTTAGGCATGGTCTCAAAATACCAAAAATAGTCTTGGTATTACTTTCTAGAATGAAACAAACTGTTGGTTTGCTCCCTTTGCCTCGCTCAAAATTGCACCCCGTTATTTCAACTCGCTCTATAATTTCCTGCGTTAAAAGTAAGAAATCCCACTTCTATCTTCACTTAGGACAGACGGATTCTCAACAACTGGGAATTTAATCGCTAGTCCTGCAGATGGACAAATAACTGTGCAGGAGTGAGACAACAGTTTGGGTCTTCTGCCAGCCCTGATACTAATTTGATAAAGACACACAACCTGCTGGTTTTTCCCTTCTTTTCTATCTACACTTTAGGAATTAAGAGCTTTATCTTGGAAGATGCTGGCCATGCTCTGGAGAAATACTGAAGTTACTGGATAGTCTAGATGTAAAAAAAAATTGCTCAGAAAAAAACACAACCCAGTGGTTGGGTCCACCATAGATTTCCCTTGTGACTTTGGAAATTCACAGCTCAATTCACAAAATGCACTTGTTTTGTTCAGTAAATTCCTAGTATAGAATACATGAATAGCCAAAAGAGGTGGTATTAAACCCGTCCAATTACAGCTCTGCAGGATGGAGAGAGGTCTCCCAGCCCAGAACAAGCTATGATATTCTGGTAGTTTGAGATGGACTTTCTAAGTCTTCAGCTGGGAAAGGACACGAATAAAAATCTCCAACAGTGTTCCAAAATCTTCTACCTATTCTTCTTTGTTATGAAAGACACTGTACTCTTTCCTGACCATGTTTTTGCTGGTAATAAGTGTGCTCTATGAGATGTCCATTAACAAGATCCGGGCGTGACAGATGGGAAGGGGAACACTCTGTAGATCCTAATAAATCTTAGCTGTAACAAAGTAGCTTACCTCTATCAAGATGGATATCCCAGCACTTATACACACAGAAAAATAGAAAATTAAGTGGATTCTGGGCACCTTCATGGACAACCAAAGATTTTGAGGATTTTAATCTTGGACTTTGAGGGAATCATAGTTGACCCTTTGTTGAGCTAGATCTTCAAACCCCAAAGTAAGTTTTAATGAATGTTTCTGGGGCAGTTTTATACATCCCCACTGTGAGCTCCCTGCCTCACCCTTCTCCTCTAGGTAACTAACCCGGTAGCAGAGATGGCAAAAAGAAAACGTGGCTCTATGTCAGCAATTCTAGTTCACAACTCCATATGGTAACTTCAGGCTGTTGAAGTTTGCACTAAAACTGGAATACAAAGTGCAGTGGCTGGGGAATGAGCACACGTTTGATCCAAATCTCTCTTTTCCTGCAATGCTGGCAGCAACTGCTGGCAAAGGAGAAGGGAGAACAGATGGGACAAGCAATGTCTTAAACTGCCATAGTTGCTTACTGTTGTGTACAGAAGTGGATCCCTCAGCCTCTGTCTCACTTTCCATTAGCACAATGGGGACATAGTGCTGTAAGAACTAGATACATTAAGAAGGATAGGAGCAATTAAGTTCATGTTAATATCTTAGGTTTCTTCTCTCGGTAGTAGCATATATTTTAAGTGTTTTGCAGTATTGAAGCCTGAATGTTAATTGTTTTGTAGATTGAAGTCCTGCATTGGTTTCTTTGTCTCATGAACTCTAATATAATTTTTTAGAGATGGAAACTGTTGAGTCTCCTCCAGTTATTCTAATTCTTATTCTCCAGTTATTTGAGTCCTGAGCTCAAAAATCCCTACTGTTCGAGTCCTTGGCCTTTGCTTAAACAGAAACCAACAATCCTACTGAAGAGAGGGAAGGCTTTGTAATCTCAGCCTACATGCTAGTAGTTCATGTCACTGTACTCATTTTCATTTGTCACATAAATAGTATTTCAGATCATGATTCCAGAGGTGAAGGGTTTTAAACTCAAGCTTTGCTCTACTAAAAGAAAATACTTGGCCACTGGAATTCTGCTATTCAATTTCAAAATCCTATTAATCAAAACAAAATAAACACAAAACCACAGCCCACAAAATAGCATCCTGGTTGCTATTTATATGAAGTTTATTTATTTTTCAAAGGCAGGAATGAACTGAAGCTTAGTGAAAGAAGCATCTCTGCAGGTGCTGGAGGATGTCCCTGGCAAATCTTGCTGATCTGTTTTAAGGTGTAACCACACACAGATGTTCCCATGCCTTCCGGACAAGGTTACTGCTGCTGTAATAATAAGAGCAGCAGCAAAGATCATGTGTCTTCATCGTAAATTCACTGTCTGAAATGCAATCTTTGATCTTCCCTATGGAGGTGATAAACCCAAACAGAGCAATGAAAATAAAACCTCAAGAGGTAAGATTGCCACAGACATGGTGTTTGGAACCCACAATTACTGTGATCATTTTATTTATTTAAATGAACTCACAGTTGTTTTAATAAAGACTACAGCAGACCAAGATCAATTCTAATCTCTGCAGAACATTTCCTCCCAGGTGCTACTCCTTCAAAGCTTATGTGCATGGTTAGCTTAACGCACTGCAGGTAAGCCCATTGACATGACTACACCAGACCCACAATTTACATAAACTCAATCCAGATCAACAAAACTTCCATGAGCTTCAATGGATTATGATCTCCATGAGTTGGAGCTAAGCTTATGGGAGAGATTGTGTCCACAATTTAAGTCAATTGTGTTTCTGCTTTTGACTTCAAGGCAAGCAAGACTTCACCCTGCAGCATTGCCATGTAATGTCAGTAGCATTGAGGGATACACACCATGGTGCAGAAGACTACCCAAGGGCACAGCAAGCATGTGGTCTGAATGGCCAAGGTACACTGTACAGATGGACTTGCCCTAGTACATACAGACCTATTTCAGACCTGTATTAGAAGAAAATGAATTTGCTGGAGCCATTGAACTGTGTCATTCTGAGTTACCATATCTCTTACTTCTTCTTTCTTTGTCCCAAATGCAGATAACTCTCTCTGGCATACTGAAAATGGGTTAAATAATTTCTTTCAAGTTTAGTCCTTTTTAAATATCAGAATGAAAATAATCCTAGAATATACCAATATTGATTCCACTGTATTGCTTAACAGGGAAAGAAATGGGCTTTTTGAGGTCATGGAAGCCCAATAGATTTTTTTCAAAAGGTGGAAAAGGTTTGTGTAATTGCTCTGTCTATCCTCACGCTACTCCCCACTGCCCTCAGTAATTCCTCAATACATAGTAAAATTTCAATGAAATTATACAGAAAGGTTGGAATTCTTAAAAAGAGATTTCAGATTCAAGCTAAGTAAGATACACATGAAAGTAGAGAGATGGGCAGGGGTGTAAAGTGATTTCATTGCCAGTAAGACTGTGGGAAAACATCAGCCATCAAGCCATAAGACATCAAGGTTTACACAGGAGAGAGACCATAGAACCAATTTTCCTAATTCTGATATTCACAGAATTACTGCTTTCTCTGAGGCTTTTAGATTCAAATCTAATTATATATCTACAAACTAAGATATCTGCTGACTTTTTTTCAAAAAGAAATCCATGGAGCTTTTGCCTATGATCTTACCTCTCCTTTTGGAAGCTCTTCTGGCTTCCCAATTACAGTTCCTAAATGAATAAACATCTGAATACAGCTATTTGTACAATTACTGAAACCATGCTGATGGAGTTAGTTTGCAAACTCCTTTCGTATGAGATAGAAAGATGTAGGTTAGATTAATTTCAGTAGTGGATAAGTCCCTTTAGAAATATAACTTTGAATAAATCTGAGGTATCTGGGAGGAAAAAAAGGTATATTTGTGTTAATAATAAATACAGGCTGGGTGCAATAAGTTCTAGTGTTAACTGCATTTCAAAATAGCTTCACTTATTACACATATGTACGCATCTGTAAATCTAAATCCTATTGAGTGCAGTTAGATATTCTTTACTGATCTATCTGTTCAATTGCTACTGCAATTGATGGGTCTTATAGATGATAAATGGTGAAAAGAAATTAAATGACTAGTCCTGTGAGATAATGACTATCTGTACTTCCTGTTGACTTCAGTATCTTTTAGAAATGGTCTTTAAGGACAGTTCTAAGAATTTTGTTAAAAGTCTATCATGAGCCCCTACTCTCTTTTTCCCTAAACAGAAGAAAAAGAACGAAAAATATAAGAAGGTATATTTATCTCAGTAATATCAGTAGCTTTATTATGTACATGGAATCTTTGAAACACTTTTGATGTGGCCTACAAGATCAATATCGATCACAAAGCACACTAGTGATGGAGCTTCCTCTTTAGATGCTCATGTCTTAGCAAATCAAACTCTTAACATTCTTTGAGTAGTTTTATTTAATCCAATTTGGTTCGTATAATATGGGGGCAGGGACCGGATTTTTGGTTGTTGTTTTTTTTTACAATTTAGAGGATTTTAATTCAGCTAATTCAGTTGCCAAAGTATAGAAAAAGCTCAGACTGTCATGGGCCCTATCCATTCATGGTGGAACTGCAGGAGACAACAGAATTACACCAGCGATGAATTTTGCTCATTGTGTTTCTTCCACTTAAATTTAATCAACCCTTTGTGAACCTCTTTCATTTCAATGGCATTATATGAAACAACTCAATGTGATACAATTCTTTTGTTGAAATTGCATTGATTCCTCTGGAGATGCAGATATCAACACAAGTCTGAAAGATCTCGTCTCCTTTAAGGTTATGAAAACAATTGCATTTTTATTTAATGCTTTTTGCCTTTTAGTTAATAAAATATCTAAATAAATTTATATGTTAAACCTGGAGTTAAATTGCATGAGTTCACTGTTATATTATTGCTCTCTGTACCAGTATCACTGAGAACTGAATCAAATACTTTCTTTTCCAACTATGAGTGACTGTACTTTTAAAAGAAAATGTATTTATCTAGATTCCAGATAATTATTATATAAATTTCTGACAATTTATTTTTATATTTTTGATGAATTATGGAAATATACTTATTTGGATATGATTTTAAAGCAAATTGGGAATACTAAAAAAATAATACATTTCCATTTGGGGACAAAACGTTATGCTCTTAAGACATTTAAAAATTCATATTAAAAGTTTGGTTGATAATCAAAGCTTAGCAGTTACATATAAAAAGTATCACTATAATTATAATCCCCTTCTGTTGGAAAGAAATCTTTTTGTTGTCACTGCTGGCTTCTGAGGCAGAAAAAGTTATTCTGCAGCTCTACCAACTGATGATGTCAAAGCACTGTGCAAACTTTAATGCTGAAATTAACAATTATAGCAATTTGCTTGATATAAATCCAAGGTTAATTCCCATTCTTCCCCTTTTCTTTCAAGCAAAGGCATACGAACACCCAAATCAACAGACCGTCTGTATCATTATTGTGTTACTGCAACCATCTGTTTAAAAAGTGCCCTCCACACCAGGTCAGTGGTTAAATATGTCTTTTAAAAGGAGACACTAGTCAGGTTACTTCTGCTTGTTCTAAGTTCCTTTTTTTTCTTCCTGACCTCATTTCCATGCTTGAGCGATTATCAAAACATTTGTATTGGAGAAGATGTGGTTTCCTCTAGACCAGATCCCTAATGGTACATCATCTTTGTGATCTAACTCCAGGGAAAGCTTATAGTTGTGGATCCTGAGCAAAGAGAGGTGGTCTCTCTGGCCCACCAACTGGATTCAATGGGTAAGCCGGGGAAGTACCTCTTCACATTCTGCTCCTTGGGAACTTCAGAAGGAGCCATTGGCTGGTTGAACCCTGAAAACACTTTCTCTCTCATCTGACTCTCTCCTGAATGTGGAAAGTCTTCATGTCCTCTCAGCTCTGAAAGTTTAGCAAGGAGTAGATTGAACCTTGGAATGAGCTCTCCAAGAACCTGGAAAGTTCTGGGCTTTTGGTTGCTACTTCTTAAAGATAAGGTCTAAATACTGCAACACACACATTCATAATTTTCAGCGTATGAACAGCCCCATTTATTTCAGTGAAACTATTCAATTTCAAAAGGAAAGTATTCATAATCGTTTGCACATTTACTGACCTAAAAGTCACTCACACACCTTTTCCCCAGTAGCTTGAACTCCCTCTTCAACTGGACTATTACTGGACTATTAGACTATTAGACTCACAAGTCATTTGTCAATATTAAGGCAGGATCTAAAACTGTGAAAGATTAACATAAGCTGCTCGCTTTCATGCTTTTTTTCCCTACTAAAGGAATTTGAATTTACATTTTTTTAATTGCTTTGGGGGTTGGCTTCACATGTGTGTCCGTGTGTAAAATTGGCCAGTGCTAGCAATCTTTGTAAAATATCCATATGCAATGTTCACTAGATTTTCTTCTTCCCAGATACACATTTAAAAAAAAATAAAATATTGTGTTCCTAAAATAACTCTTCAGAACAGTTAGCAAACCCATTCTTCTTGCAGTGAGCAACAGTGTACTTTCTAGCGACCGCCAAACACTATGAAAATGGTTTCATTTACTTCCAGAATTTGCCAAAAACAGATGATGACTGAAACTGGTAATGACTATTTTCTATTCTCTATCCCTAAGTAATTGACCATTAATTATAATATCAATAGGCTGTGGATAAGTAAAGCAGACACATGTTAGGGCTACATTTCATTTGTAACTGTTTTGTATATATCATAAATCTCTAATATTGGGCTATTGTCACACATGATGAATTATTGTAAGCATGTCAGCACATAGTGGAAGTCAAGTACATTCAAATACTACTCAGTCAGAATTGAATTTGGCATGATAGTCTCATAAAAGGGGACTCAATTGAGAGTTTCCACTTGCCTGCTCTAAACTTGTCACTTGTAGGTGCTAAAGAGCTTGTTGTGTTGGTTTAATTAGTCAACAAATCGGTCCTTACTTGATTGCGTGGTCGTATCACATATGTTAACACTTCACTGTTTGATGGAGATATTAACAAGTGACAAGAGTCTCTTGGTCTATGGACTTTAAAGAAGAGAAGCTCTTCTATATTATTTCATTTGGTCCTGCCAATATTTATTAGATCATGCAGGCTGCAGGCTGCCAGCAAGAGAAAGACAACACAAACATTTTTCAGGGTTATGCTCATCTGTATCCCAAAGAAGGGTCACTAAACAATCGATGGTAGAAGAATATAAGTAAGATGAGTGTTTTCTACCACAGCTTAGAAATTCATTATTTGATACAGTTTGCTGCAGACCTCCTTGGAGCTTTTTTCACTTAAAGATAATTTATGACAAGAACAGAGAGGTTCTTGAAAATGCTATAGCAACTGGAGCTGAATGATGCCACTCTGGCACTAGATGCATAGTCACCAGAGGCCAGTAAAAAGGAAGTTTGCATTTGTATGAAGAACTGTATTAGTTAAGCATTCATCAGTGTTGTATAAAATATTCATATTACTTGTTGGTGGAAGATTAAACAAAAAAACTTCAATAATTAAAATGGCTTATTCCCAGGAGTGGGGGGTAGGGAAAAAGTTGGTCCTCTGCAAGTTTGCAAAAGGGCTTGTCTATTCACTTTTTGTGTAGCAGCAAACAAAAGAGGAGTGCATACTTTATAGGCTCCACTTGTTTGACCACCATTCTGTTATAGCTTTTATCTGTGCTTCACCAGTAATCAGGTCTCTGAAGCATGTGCTGTAGTAAAGGGAAATATATCACATTTAGAAAATCTCCTTCATAATTTTAGCAAGTTTCTTGCTAGAAAAAGCCATTTAAAGCATTTTGATAGGTGTCATAAATGCTGTCAATCATAAATATTGACTGACTGATCTTAGCAATATATGAAGAATTACAATGAGAGAGGATCTCTTTAAGTTTGCTATTATAATAGTGTTTTAGCTGATTTCATCTCTTTCTGGTAAAAAGCTAGTGGACAATTTGAATAAGAATTTGCTTCCACCAAGAGAAAAACAAATAATGATTCATATACATAAATCTTCATTGCTTCATTTTCGTAAAAATGTTACAGCCTCCCTACTTCTTAATTTTAACTATAATGGTCAAGCTGAATTTTTCCTTCCTTTTAATTCATAGAGTAATCCTCAATAGTCAGGGTATGCTACAAGACAGCTGTCTGAAATCACCACTCATTTTTCCCAATGGTTTTAGGGTTTTTATGTAATATTATTGTTTTAGAAAAATTCACAAAGTCAAGTTAAAACACGTTAATAAACTTGCTTACTAATAACCAATGATATAGCAACATTTTTTTAAAAAGTGGCACAGAAGTTGCTTGCCTGAATTTCCCTATGCACCATTTTGCAAACATGTTAGGTGCATTCAAAAGCTTGAACATATATATAACAAATGAATGTTGTAAAAAATTTAATAATTTGCTAATAACAAACATGCATAGATTTTGAAAATTGTGCAAATGTACAGTCTTAGGAATAGAAAGTTGTAATCTTTTCAGCTGCATTGAGGTCCTACACTAGTACACTTTTATTCATACACCTATGGCTAGATACACATATTTATGAAAACAGTAACATTATTTATTAATAAGCATATAAAATATAAAATATAATGGCTGTTCTAAATTGATTTTTATTTGTGTGAATAGACTTTTGTGAAGTATTTTTATCTGTGGCTCTCAGTTGTAATTTGTAGTAGTTTGAATTGTTTTAATTAGTTTGAAAGTATTGTTCATTTCTTATTCAAGCATCTGGAGTCAATCGCCATATATTGTTATAATTTTTATTGTGATAACAATGAAGATGCCAAGTAGGGATTTAGGACCCAGACATTCTGGAAGCATCACAAACACAGAACAAAATATGATCTTGCTTTTGTCTCATCGATAATTTCCTTTTTTTTTATATTGTAGTATTTTTACGGTGTACGGTCATATTATATGTGCTTGGAATACGGATTATAAATTTCTGGAGCTTTTAAAGTATTCCTGACCTTGGACAAAGACCACACCTTTGAGAGTTGTTCAAGTAAGAATCTTGTCCCAGATGCCCAAAGTCTCTTAGAGATGTTGTGGTTGTGCCAATCTTTCAAATTGTTGGGGGGGGGGGGGGGCTTCTGTGGATTACTAAATACCCGTCATTTCTATCGATTGCAGTAAACAGGGGAAATGAAAAATAAATAAAGCTAGAGACTTCAAAATGCATTTGAAGCCTTTCCAAGTGAGGGTTTGCAATGTTCTAAATTGCTGACTATTCTGTTATGAATTAATTTACCTTGATATTTCTGGAAGTATCTCTCTCCCTGTGTACTAGTTCAAAATTTTCTTAATTGCTTGTTAATTCAAGATACATTTTTTTTTATTCTAAAATGCTGTTTTACTCTAATCACTGAGCAGCACATTCTCATTCTCTGAATGACAGCTGTCCTTTCCAAAGCTGAAGCCAGAGGCTATTGAGGTAAGAAATGTAACGATCAGCCAGAGTCAGTTCAGAAAAACTAGTGCACTCAGAACTGGGCTAAGTATCTAGATGTGGTCTCCTAGGACTGAGGAAAAGGGAGTAATCACTCTTCTTTGTCTACTGGCTCTGCTCCTGTGACCATTTCCCTCCGTGTTCTTGTGCACAGGCACACTGCAGGCTCGTGTTCAGCAGACTGTCCACCAAGACCACCAGCTACCTTGGGGAGCGGAGCTGCTTCACAGCCTGGCAAAACTCAGCTGCAAGGGGCTCTTCCTTCCACGGGGCTGGACTTTGCATCAATTCCTCTAGCCCACCTTGGGTCCCTTCAGGTGGCAGCCCTTCCCTCAAGTGCATCAACTGGTCCCACAGTTTGGTATCACCTCACATCTGATGAGAGTGTACTCTTATCTGCTTCAAACTCATTGATTGTCCTGGTTTGTGGTGGAGCAGAGCCAACTTTGTGTTCAGGTAGAGAGGCAGTTGCTCTCACTTGTTGCTGTGGTAACTGGGGTCAGCTGAATCAGTTGTTTATCCTGTGGAGGGTTTGCACCCGTGGGGAGGCGTGAACAAGTCAGGTGAACCAAACTGACCAATAGGATATTCCATCCCATCTGCCATACTCACTTAAAAGCTGAAGGATCAAAGGGGCTCATCTTTAATGGCTCTTCTTGAATGTCTGCTTCTTCAATGGCTCTTTCTTTGGTGATTGGTGCCAGAAGAAGACCCTGTCAGTTTGTCTAACTTTAATCCCCATGAGTGTGTTCTGGAATCCAGTTCCCATTCATCATTGAGACCAGTCTGGAACTTTCCCAGTGCCTGCCAGTGACATCTCACTGGGAGCTTGATATGATTTTGTACATATTGTATCTATTTCATTATTTCTTTTTTTTATTTTATTATTAATATTTCATTAAAGTAGTTTAGTTTTTTCCTAAACTCATAAATCTCTTTATAGCTCTTCTTCCTCTCCTTGGAGCAAGAGATGGGGAAGAGCATCTGTCGTCTTGTCATTGGCCAACTTGGCCCAAACCATGACATTGTTAAAGGTGGTTAACAGGACAGGTCCCATGATACATTCTTGCAGTGCTCCATTTGTTACCAACCATCGGGTAGAGTTTGGCTTGTTAATCACTATCTTCTGACCTGGTGAGCCAACCAGTTATTTACTCATCCATTTGTCCAACCACCTAGGTCATAACATCCCACCTTGGACAGAACAATATTTTGGACATTGTCCAAAGCCTTGCTAAAGGCAAGGTAAATGACACCCACTGCATTCCCCTCATCCGCAGATCTACTAATTTCATCATAGAAAGCAATCAGGAAAAGCATAATTTTATCTGCTGACTTTGCAATCACCATCTTCTTCATACACCAATAAATGTGTTCAAGGAGGACTCATTCTGTGATTGTCCTGGAAACTGAAATAAGGACTGTACTTTCCCAGATTGCACCTTTGGTCTGTTTGGAAGATGGGTGCAGATTTGCCCTTCTCTAGTCATCATGGACGTCCCCCTGATCTCAATGACCTTTCAAAGATGACAGAGAGTGGCCTTACTATGGTACTGGCTATAATATAGATTTCAATAGAGATAAGAGAAATTATGCCCTAAAAGCCTTGAAAAAATATGAACTTTTTGTTATTCAAGCCCCAATTGCATACTAGGAAATAATAAATAGTTTCAGTGTAGGGAATTAGTTCAACAAGACAATTTGGGTGATTGTCATCACCCTGTCAATAGCCTGGAAGAAGCCCTTTCAATAGCCTGGAAACAGCCTTTTATAAAGAGTGGAATTATATGGAAAGTGTTAAAGAGAGTCTCTTCTGAATGCTCTTTATTCTGTCCCTCTGGATTCTTCTTTACATATGTTCACTGAGACACTGAAGTAAGTTTTTTTCACTATTGAACCAGTGCCGCTATGAGAGGATGAATCCCATCCCCTTTTGACTCATACATTATCAATATAACTGCTAGGTATGCATTGACTGAAACATGTGCAGCTCTATTAGGACCAGTTCTTTCTTGCATAGAGAGATGCCTCATCACAGCATACATATGTATATGCATAGTCATTCTTCAGATTAGCCACAGCCACATCTTTGTAAAATGCTTAATTACCAGAACACAAAAAACAGATTACATTTCCTCCCTTAATCAACTTCAAGATACAGTCGATTCTGCCTTGGGGCTGGAAGATCAATGTGATGATACCTTGAGATCCCTTCCAGCCCTATTACCATTGTAATAAACAGGAAACAAAGAAATCCAATTGCCATCTATATGTGTTGGGATTTCCTGCACTGCCAAACATGATTGAGAAAAGTGATACTTAACTGTTGCTACTGAATTATCTTCAATTATACAGGTAAGAGTCAGTCCAAGATTGAATTGTCTTTAAATATACAAGAAAGAGTCAGCCAAAAATGACAAATTCAAAAGCAGTGTTGACAATGCAGTAGTCCTCAACTACTCTTAAGTCCTTAGATTTGAAAGATAAAAAGATATTCCAGTGGTATCCCTCCAGCCATGTTCTTACAAAAAATAAAATAAAAATAAAATAAAATAAAAAGTTCTAAACGCAAGCAGTGATGCATTATTTTTCAGTGGAAGTTGTAATCTAATATAAAATGTTTGAGTCTAACTTGACATTATATATTGGAAATGTATAAATAATGTGTGAATATCATGGGTGTTATGTGCTACTAAGATAAATATTAAATGCACAGGTTATACAGCGTGAGGTTCAATTATCTTAGTCTGGAATCTGGAATTCCTTGTCTCTCTTCAGTGGCTGTAAAAGGACCCTAAAAGGACTGGCAGCTCAAGTGCCTCACTTTTAGGCAGATAAAACGTGGTGGAATGAATCCCGCCTTTAGACACAATGTGTAGTTCTTTGACATTCTAAGCCGAGGTGCTGAGCAGTAAGCAAAGATGGACGGAGGCACAAATACAAATCGTATTCTCATACATCTGCTGAAGAGGTGATTACCTCTGGCATGGGAACTGGAGTACTGAGCCCTGCTACAGGTATGGGCCAGAGAGCTTGATGCAACAACTCTAAAAGTACTGCAGTTATTTCAGCTTGTCTGTCCCAGCCCTTAACAGCACAGATGTGATTGCAGAGCAAAAAGTATTGATTTCCACTTCAAAACATATGTGAATCGTATGTTATTAAAAGAATAAGAAACAGCAATAATGATCCTTAATGCTTGTGTGTAGGTGCTTTCTACATACGGTATGTTCATCACCTAGGCCAATATATGCCTCTGCCCTTACATGCGAAGTACAAAGACTCCAAAGTGTCATCTGCTCAGCAGTTTTTGAAAGGTCTACATGTGATCCACTAGGTGTCAGGGCACTGCATGCAGCAGCATCCTCATAAGATCAGATACAGGGTGGGTTTCTCCAATCCATACTTGGTTCATGTGGTGTTTCCCATCAGGACCTGGCTGGTAAAGGAACTCAGGAGTAGTCCTGCCCACAAGCAGGAACCTCACACAGATGAGTCATGGCATGGAGGCACTACACAGATACTCTCTTTCTTTACCTCAAGATGACTTCTAGTATGTCTTCAGCTTTGCAATTAATCAACACTTGCATGTACAAAATTAAGAAAGTGATGGAGCTACCTACAGATGACTTCAGTTCCAATTCAGATCAGTGTTAAAATATAATAAACGTATGAAATCTGATAAGTGCAAAATCCACCTGCTAGCTATCCCACAAAAAGAAAAGGCACAATTTATTATATACCAAGTTTAGTTATTTTGCCACAGCCACATAATGATTATATCTCTGTTACAAGTATTATAATCTCCTTTGGTAGCTTCAAATTCTGTTGTGTTTTAAATGCAAGCAAAGGCAAAGCAAGAAGAAACTATATCCACTTTAGGATATGTTTCAGGTTGCTGTACTTACACAACAGAATGCTGGTACATAAGTCTTAAGGCACATCGGCTCTAAGGAGATACAAGCACATGAACAATGTCCATTGCTTAGTGGCTACCTTTGTTTTGCCAAAAAAGAATAGACATGAACATATGCTCACATTTTCCATCAAAGTGAGGTTATGAGCGTCTGTCCTATTTTATTAAATATGTTAAGGGCAGAAGTAAGAGGTAATTTGTAGTTAATTTCAAGTTCTTTATTAAGTTCAGGGTGCCCCATGGCACTTTCTCTAACAGTCAAAAGGTAGCATTTCTAGCTAAGTGCTTCCAACTAATTTTAACCAATTGTTCAGTCACATAATAACATATTTCAACTATTGATGTACGTGTGGTAAAGTGTTAAAATTAATTCTTAGTGAACTCTAAATGTTGGCAGAGCCACTGCAGGAGATCATTGGGAACTTCAATTTGAGACCATTTGAGTTATAAAGTGATTTCAGATTTCTCACCCTCTTAAAAAGCTAAACATCTGCTCAGTACTGGATAGCATATATGAACTGTAAGGTCTACGTTAAAACATAAGGAAAAAATTTTAATGACATGTTTTAATGATTTTATGGTGTCTTTCATGGCTCCTTAGTCCGTACTCCAGGGAAAATACTAACCTGAAGAAGAGCCAGAAGATTCAGGAATATTTGGATTCAGTGGTCCCAAGTCTCCCAGATAGGACCTCAGTATCTGTACATGCTAGCCAAGTTGCAACCCTGGGCATTGCGTGGGTCTGTAATGCCAGATTACATTCCAGTAGACAAAGCTCAGCTACTTTGGGTTTGTGTAAGATGTGAGGAATGGTGAGTCACCTCTGAATTTACAGCAAAACATCAAATATGCATATACATGCAGATGCAGAGAAGGTATATATGGTAAAATATGGAACTTATTATGGAAAATATTATGCTCCTATGATTATTGTACTTACCTCTTACATTTCCATCTTTTGAGCAGCCCTTGATTGCCACAAAAAAAGAGACAAAATTTCAGAAAACTACTACCCTCTCAAAATTAAAATATCTTCTCACTAATCCTTTTTGCAGTGGAGGGAGAGTATTACAACTCCAACAGAAAGGATGGCAAGACCCAGGAGGATAAAAGTCTAGCAGGCCTGACAAGACTGAATATTGAAGTTGAATATCTTTAGATAAATACTTACGGTCACTTTTAACAGCTCCAACTCCCTGTAACAGCAGCTGTTCTAAAAGTAATTAAATCAACTTGACACTAAATATAGCCCCAAAAATGTTTAAAGGCGTTCTAAAATAATTTTGAAGGGGTTTTTATTTGCTGGAAATTAGAAATTACTTCAATTAATACAAAAATATACTCCAACTGAGACTATAAATATATACATATATATTTAGGCTATATATATATTTAGGCTATGTATATTTTTATATATGCACATGTATATATACTGAAGAATTTACAAGGATTTTTACAGAAGAATGTCACATCTTTAAAGGGCAATAAACAATATAAGGGTTTCAAATCATGGCCATTAAAAGAAACCCTATAGGCAAGCATTTCCTTTTTTTCCCCATGGTTGAATTTTACAGGCCAAACTTGGGGTGAACCGGGCAGGTTGCCAGCAGAGTATTTTAACCCTGGAGTACCTGACAGTGCAGTACCTTGCCCCAGTAATATCAAAAAGGAGAAAGCCCCAGCTAGCTCTGGAACTTGTTTTACATCCTGGAAACACCACTGACACCAACCACGAAAGGTGCGTATCGTTCCTATTTGCCTTTATTCACTGTAAGGGCTAGGAATATTGATGCTGCAAGCATGGCAAGGCAGCTACTCGCCTATGCTGGAGGTGGCTCCCCACCAGCTGATCCCACTCCAGGTGCATCCCTTTCATCACAAGATTGCCATGCACCACAACAGAGGAAGAGGAGAAAATTGCTCTCATGAGTATAAGATTTACAGGGAGAGAAAGGAATGTATATTACAATTTTAATGTTTTTTTTCTTTTTTAAATCTCGTAAGAGCCATATGACTATTCTATTATCATATCACTGAATAAAGCAGGAAACAAAATATAAAAACACCACTTTAAACCTGTAGTTAGGGTATTAGGGGCCTGATCCAACATCAAGGGAAGACAATAGGGAGGGTTTGTATCAAATGATGAATGCCCTCTGAGCCTATCAAAGGGATTATGGACCATTTGACGAATCTGTGTCATCCTGTGCCGGACCATGCTAATCTTATTGTGCCATTCCAATTGTGGTAAACATGCAGTTGATGCAAACATATATAAGACTTAAGGTTTTTTCCAAATGCCAAAGGATTTATTGAAGGAGATCTAAGAATTTGCCTCCGTCTTGCATAGCTCAGTATAACAACTTACTGAGATATTTAAAGAACTTCAGAACTTCTTCATAAAAAGTCTATGTCAATTCCCTTACTTAGTTAATAAAACAAAACTCAACCAAATCAAATTGGATACTTGATTCTTCCTTCACAGAAAATATTGTACCCATTAATGAAAACTTTCTTATATAAAGGAATTCAATTTTTTTTTTGATTGGCATTAGACTCACAGACAGACAGAAATAAGCTGCCATTCTTCCATTTGATAGCCAGACGCTGCCAGTTGTTGCTAGGGCAGTCATGCTGTTAAATTAGGTCTAATGAACGAGTAATTGCTTTAGGTATAGTGAACCATTTCAAAGAAAACAAGGATTCTAATTGATTTGCAATTTGTTTGGCACATTGCATTGTCTGGGGCTATTGATTAGTCTTCTGGATTTCACACTGCATGTGTTTCCCTTTATTAAGGGAATAACAGGTTACTGATTACTTTCCTTCTGGGTTTAATGTAGCGGTTAATGTCTACTTTGTTCTTGTGTCATGTCACAGGCAAGGAAGGAATAATATGCAAGTGGGTGGCCCTTTGCTAAGAAACTCCCCCGCTGCTTTGAGCTGTGTACTCTAAGACATGCTGAAAAGCAGATCAAGAGAAAGGGTTAGAATAGCAGGACTCACAAGTTATGGCCTGAGTCAGGCTAGACCCAGGCTAGAAACTTGGCTTTCCTTCGCTATCAAAGCACGACACACTATGAAGCGGTTGGTGGTAGATTTGCTCTTGTTTGATTGTGTGTCTCTCTATAAGGAAACAGACTATAGTTTTATATGCCGCGGTTTATATACAGCAGCATCTTAAATAAGGAAGCGTACAGCATATTTAGCCTTTTGCTGCAAGAGATTTCCTCCGTAGCACACATATTCTGGAGAGCATGCCACTGCACCTTTTCAATCTATCTTGGTTTGCAAAAAAGTGAGTTCATTTAATTAACAGCTTTGTCCATTTCCTAGGACCACTTTTTATAATAGCTAATGTATATTAAAGTGTCATTTCTTATTTCTCAACATTCTTAGTTAAAAATGTAATCCTTATCACATCTTTAACAGGTATGATGGTAAAATAAGGCTTTGTTGTTCTAAAATTGTGGCTCTGGAGATTATTTAGCTTTGTATTTTGTGCCCCTGTGTTGGAAGACAGTACAAATGAAATTAAATATAGGCATTTAGATTACTTACTGGGTGTAAGGAATCATTACTTTGTGTCCTTTCTATATGTCTTCCTCTCTCAGAGGGATCAGCCATGTAACATTCATATATCTAAAGATCTCTGCATAAGTCTGATCCAAAGCCTGTTGAAGTCAACAGTAAACCTCTCATTGATTTTCAGAAGCTTTTGCCGATGAGCCCATCAACTTTCTTGATTCACCTCTTGAGAATCCATACATCATTTCAACAAGTAACATATGTTTCATTACCAGGTGAGCCACCGTGCAGTGCTTTAAGTGCCCTAAAGCTCCAGGTGAGCAATCTCAAAAATCTAGACTTCACTC